>NPFG01000353.1:0-41541 GCA_002288965.1 Xylaria sp. MSU_SB201401
TATTATTAACATTATTATTATTATAGCATAAATTGTATATATTAATAATATCGACCTTTTCTTTTAAACTATATAACTAAGCTAATGTTACGACTAGGGTTTCACTATGAGGCAAAGCTCAAGTTGGGTACCATATGTATATTAATCGTGAGATGGAGAAGGAAGGAAACTATCTACGTATAAACAAAGTGCGAAGGGTTTCTTGTGCGCTCAGATTGTCGATGTCACGTGGCGATAAGAGATAACGGAAGGTGGTTGTGGGTGTATGACCCAGTCCATGAGACTCACAGCCAGCCGGCCGTAACTGTTAATATAATAAAAATAAGCGCTATAATAATACGTTTAACTAAAAATTTTAAACCTATAAGTAGTTTAGGTAGTAGTATTTTCTACAACCTAATAAGCCTTTCTAATTCCCTCTTTATTGTAGCTAATATTTATTTTAACTTTTTTAAAATATTGCTAAGCTTTTGGGCTAAATTCTTTGGGCATATTTGCCATAGTTTTGTAAATATACTAGTGGATATAAATAGTGGCGAGAAATGCCCTTAGGAGGCGTGCCTGTGCTTTGGAGTCAAGTCTGGAGAATTGGATAGTATTTCTCGATATAACATCTAGAGCTTCATTCAGGGTTGTTGCAGCGCCAGATCCAGTCTGGTAGATATCAAAGCTGTAGGGGGTCTAAATGCCATAACGAGAAGCGAGGTGTTCCATATCTAAGACTCTAATCAGCTTATTTACAATAAGGCAAGATGTATTAAGTATTGTACGACTATGGGTATTTAAGAAGGCAAAGCATTGAGTCTTGGGGGTTACAAACCGGATGAGATTTTTAGCGCTATTCTCAATTAGTGGCCTAGAGTATAGGAGAATACAAACTGCAAGCACTCCTGCTGAATAATCTTCTAGATGTGATCGGCATATAAGTAAGATACTAAGATAGCTGGCGCATCCTTTAAGGGTTCAATGGTATAACAACCTGCGTATAAAAGCCTAGGTATTATCTGAATTTTATCTCTAGCTGCCGCTCTTGCGTTGTAAATAGGCATTAAAGACATAGCGGGTAACTGAATAGGCGGTAAGATAGGTAGCGCAATATGGTCGGCGGCGCGGTTCGCGCGTATAAGGTTGGAGTAGTTACGAGAAGGGAAGGCGATGATGGTGAACGGGTATAACGATGCTGGCTTAATTAATTATTTGCGCGTTTAGACTAGGGGGTGTCGGCGGGAATTTCGAAGAAGAACAAGAAGTTCCAAGTTGTGCGTATCGCATGTGTTGCCTGGAAGCAGGTGAGATGGGTGGTGTAGCTGTGGAAGTTAACGGGGTAGGTACTTGGAGGCAGAAGCGAAGGCAGAGTCTGGGCAGAGCAAGGGGGCGCTGAAAGCATGTGAAGGACATTGGATTTGAACTAAGGGAGCCAGGTTATTCCCTCGAGAAGATAAGAACGAAATACCATCTTGTTCTGAGAAAACAGACCGTCTAACTCTATTCACGTCATTCGCTTAACATGATGGAAAGGATACACTTGCGGATATGATGCTCCTCTGTGGTCTTGTTGCGCTTCCAGGGCTGCTGGCTGCGAGATGACCGATGAGAATTGCCTGGGTGGTTATGCCGCCGGGCGGAGTGATCTGGAGGCAGAGTAAGTCTCCTACAGTAGCAATGCTTCACACGCATCCCTTAGTGTACATGTATGCGTAAGCTGTTCTGCTTCGCTACTGAGCCTACGTCCTTGCGGTTTGATAGATCGTTATTATAAACAGATCAGACCACTCCTCTCACTAAGTTCGTACACTGGAGCATTAGACAAGTCTCGCAGCTTCAAACTCTGGTTTGATCGTTGTAATGCTGTACAGCTGTGGGGGACTCCTCCGTCGCAACGAGGTGAACACCCCTCATCCAGAACCCTGTACGCTGGCTGAGCACTGCATATCCATTAGTAAGTGTATCGTCAGGGGTCTGATTGGGCGACGCGATGAATTTGGATTCAGTCGACATGACCTTTCTCGTGCAGAACCCGTGTTGGGCAACTGTATGGGATAAATGGCCATTTCACTGCGCAGAATAAATACAGACCCTCAAATTGCGGCTTTATCCTACAAATGTGATTGTTTGATTTTGGTTCTCTACCTATCCTCTCTCACTTCTGACTCGGACGAGGTTTCTTCCTGCTAAACCCCTGTCGAGCTGCAAACCTATAGTGCAAGGTAGCAACCACTTCCTACGAAGTTCGCTCAAGATTACTTTTGGTTATCCGCCTATATATATAGGTACTCAAGATGGGTAGGCCAACGGGAATTACTATCACCAAGCTACTTTGTCAGCACCTAGGGAGGGAAACTGGAGATACAGGTATAGACAGTTTTCGCTATAATAGGTAACACCTCTCCAAATTGTAGTAACCTGTCTGTGTCCGAAATTAGACTCACGTGATCTCCAAGTATCATCAGTAGCCACAGTCGCAATCAGCAGGGGTGGCTGGTCATAAAACACAGGATAGAGAATTGATTGAAACACAAGTACGGAGTAGTGACTGCAAGCAGTTCTTTCAATCATAAGTTCATGCAAAAACGAAGTGATGTTCGCAGCTCACGCTCCAGTTGAAATGCAGCCGTTGGATATTATTTACATTCTAATTTGACAGCAATGAGAGTAATCACCTATGTTCGGCCTGTCATGCTTCGACCTTCGATACCTTAAGCAAGATATATTCTCAAAGACTATTGCGTGCTGCGACCAAACCAATACGCCGCATTTACTTATAGACGTAACAAGGTAGAGAATCTTGGTTTACTAGATTTTGAGAGCTATTTGGAAACTACCGAGCCACGGGCGGCGACAGTTCGCATCGAGTTGCTGGTGCAAACTGCACATCCGGGTACCGATAGGCAAGACCCCGAAGTCCCCACCAAAGCTTCTTTGCAACCGATACATGCGGTCATCGACTAGCAACGTTAACAGCCTACTTATTCCATACAGCACCTGCATCCCGGGAGATTTGATTTCCAGTCCTCGCTTCACGACCCGAGATGCAGGAAACACGGGAATAGCACTTACCCAGCATCTTATGGGTCAGGATGGTGATCCCCTTTCCATAGCGACGACTCGCAGTATAAAACCATCTACCATTCACCTATATCGAGTTATACTTATTCGTTTTCGCGTTGCTCTCATACCTGTGTGATAGAATTCGAAACACAACTCATCAACACCTTCAAGAACATACACAATACCAAAGTTCTCCTAACAGTAGCTGCCTTCGGGAGCGCTTCCATAGCGCAAACCAGCACCGTCTTTCCCGACCCAAATTGCTTAAGTTCCGAATTGGCCCTCATTGCCGCAGCTCCCACGGCCCCTCCGGAAGTCGACGCAGCCCTCACGGAGATATCCCCGGGTTTCACTATTCCCGCTAACGACCTCCTCTCAAGGCCGATGGTATACATGTCCGAGCTATGCAGTATAGCTACCCAGCTGCCCGCCCCGGTGCTATCTCAGTTTGGAACATAGGGCTCGGACGTCCTCGCCTTCGCCGCGACGGAGATCACGTCGTACGATTGGATCGTCACGAGGTGCGCTACCACGGGGGAAGCGGCGGCTCAATTACTAGCTATCTCCACTCCATCGCGAGTCACCCGGGTGAGCTATGCAAGGCCGAGGCCAATCCCACTAATGGGACTACATCCGCCCCTTACCCGACATCTACAGGAAACGGAACGACCACTAGCACGGGACTACCTACTTCGTCGATATCGTTGGCCGGCGCTTCCATGCCGACTGGTATCTTTGCTGGCGCGGCAGCTGTTGGTGGTCTCCTCGGTGTTGTGGCCCTACTTTAAGCATCAACCGTTCAGTTGACCTCTGTATTGCGGCTTATGAGCATCGTAATTGGGGCAGTTCCTTGAACGAGGAGAGGTTTGGGCATTTCTCCTGGAATGCCTGTGTGAGGGGCAGCTCCCGCCCAGGTACATGTTAAATTAGCTATGAACAACGAGTCAACCGTTTCGTATATCTATGATAGACTTATACACAGCGGTCTACTCCATTTCATGCAGTTATCCCTGGACTTTTCACATGATGCGTTTACTTTCAGCGATTCCCTTTCCTGATTACGCGCCTAAATATCGCGCCAAATCAGTAGATGTCCCTGGCCAAGCTACTCTACGTATCATTTCTATCAATTTGAACGACATGCCAGTTCCACCTATCTGCAATCTACGTCAAAAGGCGGAGCGAATCCCGAGCGATCACTAAGCCTAGGATCAACTAAAAGCAGTGAAAATATAGTCACGTAGATCAGTGATATGAAAAAGTTGGAAAAGTGTCAAAAGCGCCTAGGTATTGACTTGTTGACATTAATGATTTAAGTTCTCACAGCACTCAATGCGGACATTCCTCCGAAACGTGATCATTGTGCATACTTGTTTCACCCCATACATATCGTGGCATGTCTCCTTGGCCTTCCCCTTTCCATTTTAAACGCTTTCAAGATGCCTTCGCACGCCTGTTCTTTGACAAGACGTACATGTAAGCTGCGCAACATCGCTGACAATCCTCCCTGCGCGCAGAAGAGGTTCTAGCTCTGTGGCAAGCGGCGATTCAGAGCTTTTCTGTAGGAGTTCTTTTTTGATTTCTGGCGTGCCGCTCAAAGCTAGTTATCCTTAAAGGAAACGGTGTAAATAGTCAATCTCTCGCGCTTATCGATTCCGACATCTCCTATCATAACAAACAAGACTATAAGCAAAACCCCTGCGTCACGACCACCCCCCATCGCAACCACCCCCCCCTGCCTAATAAACATATTACTTTTAAAGCTATTTACATCACTAATATGTTGTTTTTGAAGCCGTTTTTAGTGTTTTTATTAACTCCTAGTGGTTTTAACCTATATAACATCTTTTATGTCTATGTCTTTATGCTCTAAAACGTTCTAATCGGAGGCTTTGTTAACATATATAGTTTTTCTGTATAGTTTGCGTTTTGCCTTTTATATATACGTTATATAAGAGAAGTTATTATTAGGACCTGTTTTAACTAATTTATGCTTAACCTTAGCATTTTAGTTAATTTGGGCTTTAAAGGTCTTAATCTTTGCTTCTAAAAATATAATTGCTTAAGCCTTTTAATTTAAAACCTTACTAGCCTTTACTGAGAACAGCTTTTATAAAAGATTATTAAATAAAGGGTAGGTTGCTGCTAGCTTCTATATATTAGCCTATAATTGCTAGCTTCTAGAGAGTGTTTTAATTATAATTTTAAAAGCTATTGTTAATAGGTTAGGCGTAATAGGTTGTTTTTCTACGTAAGTATTGGTGCTATAGCCTTTATAACACCCTTTTTTTTAAGTATAATATATTTTAAAGATAGTAGTACCTGCTAGTTTTTTAGCTATATTTTAGCTATTACTTATGCTTTTTTTATAGTTTTTAGTAGTAATATAGCTTTATAAGCAGCTTTATATATTATTACTATATCTTTTTTAGAAGGCTTTATACTAAGGCGCCCTGCAGGCATCTTTTAAAGCTTGTTTTTTAGCTTTTTTTTAAGTAAACTAAAGACTCCGACGTCTAACAGCTATAGAATGTGACTATAATAAGGCTTATAAAATAGAAGCCAGATTTTGTTTAAAAGGCAGGTCTAAAAGAACTCGTTGTTTATATAAGATTTATAGCTATTATATACCAATATATACTATATATTATTAAAGTGCTCCTAAATATAGGGTATAAATAGGTCTTATAGTTATTTTAAAGCTATAAAATTACTAGTTTATCTATTAGGAGAGTAGTTAAATTGCTAGTCTTTAAATAGACCCTAGTTTTAGTCTGAAAACTACTGATTTTGCACTTTTACACCCTTTTAAATTATTAGCGGCGGTAAGGCTATACTGGTAGCATTAATAGCTTTAAAGATAATAATCTATTTGCTTTTTTTAATAGCTTTCTTAAAGGTTTAGCATAAGCTAGTATTAGTAATTATAAAATAATTATTACTAACACTTTAGCTAATACCTATTTTGTTTATATTAAAAAAGTGTTTTAAGGGGATATTTACTATTTCTAGGGCTTTAAAGCAATTAAAAAAGAGGTTAATATTAACTACTATTGCGCTATTGACGCGCATATAGTTAATAGAATGCGATCTAGTTAATTTTACCACTTTATTTTAAGCTAAAAAACGGTAATACTACTCCTTCCCAAGGCTTCTATTACTACCAGAAGCATTAAGCATACGTTTAGCTATAAGTCTAAATTTAAATATCAAAGGCGTAAAGCTTAGCCTAGCCTGCCTTATAGCCTAGTTTGCTAACTAGTTTTTATAATAAATAGACAAAGCTTAAAGGTTAACGTAGGTCTGTTTTTGGGTCAGAATACTTTAAAGGCAGCAGCGTAAATATAATCTGTTAATATCCTATTTTTATACTATAGTCTAAACTGGAGCCCTAAGTATAACTGCGCAAATAGTAGCCCTAGCGCGATGATTTTTTAAATCTAAAGATATAGTAATAAAGAGGAGTTAATTTTAAGTTAAATAAAGGTAAAAAATCATTATGAGACCTAAACGCGGTTGCGTTATTAAAGAGTGTTTAATTAAGGTAGCTAGGGTCAAAGTGCGTTTTGGGGGTCTGGGGGGCCTGGTCGCGATGGGGGGTGGTTATAACGCAGGGGTTTTGCTTATAGAACAAGTCAAGACCTTAACTTATAAAATAAGATTTCAACTTCTCCTTGTTAATTAATAGTGCATTAGGATGTAAACAAGTAAAAGTGTTAATACCAATCAACAGGGCTACTATGCTCACAATACTTATAGGGGGCTTTGGGAGTAAAGCTGTCTTAGGCATCAAAGCCCAGCTAGACATAGTTAAGATAAGGACAACTACTAGAAGTGATTGAAGGATACGCGTTAACGTCACGTCTTTAATAACACGTATTAAGATAATAGGATCCGATACTGTGACGCTGAACATGCTGGGATCATAGCCGCTTAGGGTATTGTTGCGTTAGTGTTGGTATATAGGATGCGTAACTAGATGGTAAGCATCGAGGGTGTAATTATGCTTTAATGCAGCTTTACCGCGTTAATAACCTCCTCGATCCGTGCCAGATTACGAAGGGCAGGGAATAGGACGGCATGGCGAGAGGTTGCGGCAATGGATAAGAACTTGTCTAGCAGATCTGACTACACAGTAATGGATGGGAACCACGAGTATTTATCACCGCCGCCGGTATCTGCCCCGGTAGGCGTAAGATTGGTTTGACAAGGCGTAGAACTCGTGAAGCTTGAATTAACCGGTTCAGGTGGATACAAGGAATATATGTCGAGACTGGTGCCCTTGAAGGACATTTCGACTTCGACTGTCTCTAGTGTTATTTTGCATGTCATGCTTGAAAGCGAATGTAAGGTTACTAGAGACGCTGATATCATGGGTCTCCCAAATATATAAGTATGGATCACTGGAGTTCAATAATGAGTGGCCAATCCGACGGTTCAATCCTACTCAGTGGGAAAGTTGATAGCCGATTGAAATAGCAAGTCTACCCCATCAATATACTCACCCTGAAACCCAACCAAGAGTGAATCAGAGTCGACACAGTTCATCGAATAGGTTGAGATACATCGTAATATTGAATCACGCTCACACGTTCAAAACATGGAAGTGGCTAAGAGCTCTGATATAAAATTCCACAGCGCTGAATATCAGGAGTAGAGTTATTACAATCGATGGAATGGAAGTCCATCAGTAATGAAGTCAAGCGTCATTACCTGAGTTTTGATATGAACCTGCTTAGCCGTATTAATCTTGTCAATCAAGCTAGAGCCGAATACCTTCATTTCTAATCATATTGAGACCAGTGTGAATACGGGGGCTGATACCAAGTGTTTACTCTTACTTATGGCTGAAAATTGTGCACATTGTTCAAGTAACTACGTGTTACAGCGTTACAACCAACTCGCCGTACGTCAACTCCCATCAACATGATTCATTTAGACTAAAAACTCCAAGTCGCTTGTACAGTCGCCCCATCGAGCACGTAGATAGTCAATGGGGGGGCATGTCCTTGGCTTCCAGTTTCCCGCCATGCCATAGACTGGGAGATCGTTCTCTGCTGCCAGTGCGTATGTAGCGCTTAGCTGCCATAAACGCTGTGTCCCTGTTGTAGCCTTCGGTGAAGGTCGGGCTACTGCAGTTTTTATGGCTTTCTTCTGCATATATCTGTACAGCCTGATGAAAATCATAGCGGTGTTATCAGCTCCGAGAGTCCAGGCGTTATTCGTGTATCCGAACATGAACATCATGTTTGGCACTGAATCTAACATAGCTCCATTCCATACGTAGCGCTTCTGCCACGATACAGGCTGCCCATCAACACTAAGCTTGACTTTGCCGCCTATCTGCATGCGAATTCCAGTTGCCGTGATAATAATATCAGCAGCAATACGGCTGTCGTCTTTCATCCGGATCTCATTGCTAGTAACGGAGTTTATTTTTCCGGTGACGATATCGACCTTGGGTAAATGAAGAGATTTGTAAAATGTGCCGTCTAGGTCAAGGCAGATCCGCTGCTCCCATGGATTATAACGGGGGTTGAAATGTCTTTCGAAGTCGATTTCTTTAGGAAGGCAACGTGTAGCTTCTGCGCGAAGAACCTTTCGAACAACATTGGGATAGTTCCTGCAGAAAAAAACAACGAGGTAAAGAACTACCATGTAGTATGCGCGTCGGCAAATGCTGAGAAATTGCTTCGGAAAATACCGTTGAGCCCATGTGGTGTTAGTACATGGAACTACGTAGGTCGGGCTTCGCTGAATCATGGTGACGCGTGCTGCTCTATCGTGTAATTTTGGCAATAGGCTGATAGCCGTCGCACCACTTCCTACTAGCACGATCTTCTTATCGGTATAATCTAGATCCAATGGCCAGAACTGTGGCCTTATGATATTCCCTTTCGTAGTTGTCAGGTCATTATGCAACGCAAGAGGAAGTTGAGCTAGCATACCCTTGAAGTTATCCAAGCCGGGTATATCTTGCTGAAGAGGGGTTTCATAATCAAAATAGCCAGTGCTGAGAATGATCCAACGCGAACGGATGAGTATGGGTTGAGTGTCACGATCCGCAACTGACAACGCCCAAGACTGGTTGGTCGTAGACCAGTCCGCAGATAAGACTCGATGATCAAACCGGATATATCTGTCCAGGTGATGCATTGATACAGCAGACGTAAGGTATTCGATGATCTCTTCGCCTGTAGCGAGAAAGCGGTCAAAAGGCCAGGGGTGCCAAGAGAATCCCAAGGTAGAAATATCAGAGTCGGATCGTACACCAGGATACCGATAAAGATCCCAAGTGCCTCCAACGGTACTGCGCGCCTCGAAAACTTGGAACTTGATGTGCGGCAGTTCCTTTTTCATACGATATGCGATGTTAATGCCAGAAATTCCCGCGCCGACGACAACAACATCGAGTGTCGTTGTCTCAGGAAGTGTCGGAAAAGGAGACATTGGTTTTATTACTGATTGGCCGTATGATTGTGAAAGTTCAAGAAAACTAGGAGATAACCAATCAAGCTGGAATGATGTGAAGCACTAAAGCAAGGTATCTGAGGATTTATACGTCTACAGATACTGACTCACGACGTGTTTGACCAGGGGTGTTAGTTGGTAGTGTATGGCTTGTTGGTTACCATATGGTGGGCGAACCTCCATATTACCTGCTTCCACCACCTACGAACCCCACCCTAAGCCCCAACAAGAGAATGCGATGCATAACTATGACTACCCTAGGTACATGTACCTACCGATCTAGGTAGGCAAAGAAGAGATACGTTCAGCTACTAGCGCTGCGCTGAGGGGTTGAGAAAGGGTGGATCCTCTAGGTAGTAAGTAAGGTTGATTGTTTTCGATTGATGCGGCACACAACTAGCTAGAATTCTGTCGTTTTTGTGGACGTCATTATAATCTTGATTACGAAACCCGAGTTGTGATACTGACCGTTCAAATTATTCCATAACATGGGAGGGGATTATGAAAGCTACGCTAATCCTACATAAATCTATTATTCATCCTGCTCTAATTCAAGCTTTTCCCACTTCATTAAGACCGCTGTAACAAAACCAAGTGCCGAACCTGCGAGATTGAGATAGAATACCTTCCCAAGATTGCGGGCCACAATACTTGAAATTTCGCGGCGCGTGTCAAGGTCTAGGTTATCAAAAGCCGATGAGCCAACTCCGCTTATAGCTGCCTGGATAACGGATCGCGGATAGTTGGTGAGGATAGCTCCAATCTCATCAGTTGCGCGGTTGAGAAATACGGCAGTCGCAATCCCCAGAGACAATACTAGGCCAGCCATTTGAGCACAGGTAAGGAATGCTGTCACTGAGGCCGCTTTAGACCGATGGACTTTAGCTTGGCCAACGGTGAATGGTAATTGGACGATAGGTCCGCATCCCACTCCTTGGAGAACAGTATACCCGGTAATGGCGGCTCGGGAGGTGGTGTAATCAATGGTCGACATCAAACCGCCGGCTATCAGCATTAAAACGCTGGCAGCAAGAAACCAGGCCTTGTATATTGAATATTTCGGAAACAGAGGGCCCAGGGGTCCTCCACTCACGAGAAGTGCTGCGATAAATGGCAATGTCCAAAGGGCGGCTTGCAGAGGAGAATCATTGAAAGAAAATTGATAGAGAAGGGGTAAAGAGTAAATAGTAACAGTATCGTTAGCAATGGCTAGGGACGACCAGCAGAACAGTAGGACCATGTACGAGGTGCCGGCGAGCTCAAGCGGGAAGATTCGATCAGCCGTAAAAATACTGAAACGTTGTTGTAACAGAAACAGTACCCAGGCTACACCGGAGGCGACGTATAAGCCAATGAGCTGAGAGCTATTCCACGCGTACAAAGCGCCCCCAGATGCGAGAATAGTTACAACAGTGACAATCCCCCCAAGCCAAAGAACTTCGCCCAAGTAATCTATGCGTCTAAACCTCTGCCACCAGGTTGAAGACTTCGCGCGTGGAGGGACCAAGGGTGGAATCAAAAAGACACAAGCTGGCGCAGTGACACCAGCAATGACGATGTTGATGTAGAACGCCCATCTCCAGGTCGCCCCAGAGCTAGCGAAAGCGCCACCAATGATAGGACCAAGAACTGTGCCCAGGGCCCAAGCGATTGCCACATAATTCAAATAGTGGTTTCGTTCTGCAGGAGTCGTTAAGCTTGAGACGATGTTTATGGTACAGACATAGATCCCAGAACCACCGAAACCAGCTATCGCACGTCCTACAATGACTGCTATCATCGATTGTGCTGAGCCGATGACAGCTGAGCCAACTTCAAAGATAGCAAGAGTTATCAGGTAAAGTATTTTGTTATTGAAGTAAACGTTCAGTTTACCCCTGTTGCTATTGTCAGCGTATAGTTAGGCAGAGATAAAATGAATAATAATACTGACCATAGTGGGTTTGACCCTATCTCCCCTAAGGGATATGCAACTGAGACCCAGGTAAGAAGGTCTATCTGGCCAAATGTGTCGATGATGCTCGGTCTCACGTTCGCCAGGACAGTGTTGTCAAGAGCGTAGAGGAAGGTCGACGAGATGATTGCAAACATTGCGATGAACCAGGTCATCCCCGTGAGCTTTCTACTGTCATTGGGGTTCTCGTCCGTGTCAGGCTCCCCTTGAGCGTGGTGATGATCATCTAAGGCCAAGCGCGAGTCAACGGTTTGTTCTGGTGTCTTCTCTGTACTGGTTGAGCCTGACGGCCCCAACGTAGAAGACATGAGCCTGTCAGCGAGCGATGTAGCTCATCGAGAGGTTACGTGGAGAGGGATAGAGATGGGTGAGTAGAGCTGTTGACTATCCTCACTGCCGTCGTCGAAAGATAACATCACTTGTCGGGGACTGGTCAAAGCTTCAGGCTATGGGAGCGCAGGGATGGAGACGAGTGTAGAAGACAGGTGAAAAGTACCGTACTGAATACGGGTGGAATAAACAATGACCATGCTGCAGTCCATGAGACAAGCCCCAACAGGCAGACATGGATTGTGACGGGAGGAACGCTGTATGGGCCGCCGATGGGACAGTACCTATGTATGTAGATAGTAAGTAGGTATGCTAGTGTAGGTACCGGTACGATGCGAAGGTACTCGGGATCGAAGTACCTCACAAGCGTCACAGTACACCCTGGCTTATTCGCACATTATGGCTGCAGTCTGGAGTCTTTTTTTTCTCTGTTGGTAGTTGTCAGAATTGATGGTTAATTTGGACGGACCGATGCGGGCTAATATGTCAGGGGGTGAGCAGGGACTGCTCATCCCCTGTGAACCCGCCACGCTATTTATTAGTACAGATCTCAGAGAGACAGCAAGACGCGCTCTTAGAACAATTTACACACACTTCTAAACCTCCAATTGACTGGCTCTGCCTATACTACCACAGCGTCAACAAAAGATCTACGCAGCCACCATACACCAGAGCATACACCACTGCTTTTGCTACAGCCTGGCACTCACAGAAACAAAAGCCGCGTGAACCGTGAAGGGCGCCAGTGGCGGACCGAAACTAGAATTGTTCACACCCTTTTTGGGGTGTGGGTTGTCACGAAGCGCATGCCCCCGAGAGGTCCAGGAAAATAGAAAAGGGATGAGAAGTTGTAGGTAATCCTTGCAGCGTGCAATCGACGCTGGCACCCAACAATCTGGATGTTTCCTCTAAGGTATAGAAGTGGATACGGTCTCTCCGGGAAATATCTTCGGCAGACTGCGGCCTCTGCAGGTGGGCCGCGTATCGCTGACGCATGCCATGCCATCAACATCAAATCTCTGGTAGGCGATTCCGGCAAAAGAAAGTGCAGGTCTCCGCAAGAAAAGGCGGTATCGCTATCATTTATGGAAGTCCTATAACCAGAGATGCCTAGGACAACAAGATATGATCCTTGTATAGTCATTTCGAGGTGACTTTCATGAGTCAGGTGTAGGTACACTACGCACATTTCCAGGACGTATGTAGAGCAGGCAGTCTTCGCGATGTACTGTAAGCGATTTTCATGTAGGGCACAGGAAAAGCGAGCTCTGTTGTTCAATTCTAGTATTAAATTCGAGGTAACCGCCAAATTCACCCATTCTACAAGTGGTGGCCTTTCTATCTCTCAAATTGTCATGTAGCGTTTCATCGATAACTACAACATGTTCGCTCTTAGCATCATGTTTAGCGCCGTGTATCAGTTTGTGTATTGCATCTGGATCGCGATTCGCCTACCGTTGTGGCTTTTCGGCTACATGCTCATTCCTTCACGGCGGACACTTCCAAAGCGGACTCTGCGCCAGTTTCTGCTTATTCGTGTCGCTCGTGACGTCATCCATATGAGAAGCGTTACAAAGACGTGTCATGAGGCATCTGCTAGCACTCACGGGACTGAGATGGTTATCGTGAAACCTGGAGCTTCGCCTCTTTATCGAGATGTTTTGGATACGGATATACAACCCGTTTCTGTCGGTGGCACCTGGTATCCCAGAAAGTTAGGTCACTCACGACTCATGGAAGAATCATCTCATATCATGCTTCACATGCACGGGGGGGCTTTTGTAATGGGCAGTGGGAGACAGGACTATCTAGGGTTCTTGTGTTCTACAATGCTTGAATGTGGCAAATTCACAGCAATTTTTGCGCCTGATTACCGGCTCTCATCAGGCTCCAGCTCCTCATTTCCTGCAGCTCTGCAGGACATGCTGACCAGCTACCCGTACCTCGTCAACACAACTGGAGTCCCTTCGGATAGGCTTATAATTTCCGGCGACAGTGCAGGAGCCAATCTCACCATCGCATTCCTCAGATACCTATCGCAGCATGCCGAAGCTCTTAGGGTCCCCATACCTGCCCATGCAATCCTCATCTCGCCTTGGGTTGCTCCCAATAGTTTGACAGACTCAAATTACCGTGTTGAATCCAGCCCCCATTTTGACTCGGACTACCTGCCTCATTCCCACTTGAGTTGGGGAGCAAATGCTTATATCGGCTACAACTCCGCATCAAATCCCTACATATCGCCGATGGATCATCCATTCTCGACCCCTGTGAAAGTACTTGTGAGTGTAGGTACGTCTGAGCTCTTCACAAGCGATGTCATTCGGTGGATGGACGCGATGCGCCAGGTGGAAGGGAACGACATAACACTGAATCTGGAAGAGGGTGCTCCGCACGATACTCTTCTGATGGGATCAAGACTTGGATGGGTTGACAGTGCGAGGTCAGTTGCTACTGCCATTGGCAGCTTCGTACAGGAGTAGAGTCTCATGAGTTTTAAGAGCCAGGTGCCGAGATTCAGAACATGAATCGTTAGAGTCTACAGTGACTCATTTCTCGATCCTTACTATCCAGGTCCGTACGTCTTCTATAACTTCCCAACACAGATGCATCATAAAACCAATACAAGCTTGAAAACGAATGACATGTAGACTATGTCAATAAGGTCCTTTTATACACCCCCGATAATAGATTGATTACTGCATGTCACTACCCTCCGGCTACTCTCTTAATTTGTAACTATACTCAGTCTTGTAGGTGAACAGTGGCTACCAAAAAAGTACTCAAGACTGCCAAACTTATCAGTTCGTCATGGAAACATCGAGCCTACACTTACAAAGAAGATTGGTACTTACCATGCTGCCACTCTCTCTTTTCATAGACTTTTACTACACAGGAGTCAGCGGTTGTATCACGAGTCGAGCATCGAGGGCATAATGCCTGGGACGAATTTTAAACAGGGAAGCCTTTGCTATTGTAATTGCTCAGTCACATTGAAAGATGCCAAATATTCAGTACATGAAACTCCTTGTCACAGCGCGCATGGGCTGTACTCCTTTGTAGACTTATTGTTATTGCACCACGAAGGAAACTCTCTCCTCTCACCTATGGCTCGCTACCTACTCCTTATATACACGATCCCTTGGCCCGTGCCCTCGGAGATTAGATATCTAGTTAGTTCCGTGACACTCCTCGAGTACTTCGTTTGAAGGGGTGTTATGCCCATCGCACGAAACATTCTTTCTCAAGAGTTCAACCTCTCAATCTCTAGTTAAGGGGCAAGAATTATATTTGCTCGTGAGTGATATCGACACCTTTATTCACCCAGATAGTGTTCCCTGGCCCCTGCGGTTTCTGCTGGTAGTCCACAGGCGCCTGGTGAACATTGGCACTATACGTGCCTTGTGAGTTAGATAGATTTAGCATCTGGCGATGGCTATCTGAAGAATGCCTGAGATCATCAGTTTGAGTCTCCGTATTAGGCGTGAGTTTGGCCTTGTCGCGTTTAGACCGCTGCAAGCGAACATCATATCGACTACCGGTAGATGAGTAGCCGTTTCTGGTGGCATTGTTGCTGAAACTTCGTGTGTTCGACGATATCAGGGACGAGAGGTTCAACTTCAGAGGCTGGTAGAACTGTTGATTGAGGTGCTGCGCGAGGGGTAACATGGCTGGCAGGCAAATGCTGAACACCATTATCGGAACTTCAGCCGTGATCCAATAATAAGACGGAATACCGTCGTCTTCACGAAGGTTAGCAATACACATGAAAATGAAATACTCCGAGGTTTAGACCTAACTTACAGGTGAAATCAATGTTTAGTGAATCGCCTGCAGTGAGGACCGTAGCCAGCCGACCAATGGATACAATAACAGAGCTACCAGAAGCAATTAACATCCGAGAAGGTTGCTAGGCTGTAAGAAGACTTACGAGTAGCCTAATATGAAAACTGCAGTAATTCCTGTCTTTTTCGAACGACTTGTATGCAGGCGCCAGATTATAGGTACTGGGAGTATTAGGATAAGAAGATCGATAACAACGCTGGGCACGGCGCTGCCTATGTACAGTTGGCTAGGCGTGCCACAAGTCCCAGGTAGAGTTGGAATCCAAGTTTTCTGGACCGGATCACACATCAAGAAAGTCCCGAGAACAATCCCCACAAACCAAGCAATATTCAAGCCGTGAATAACCCATATGGCTATATTGAACCATCGGGGATTGGCGTAACGCGGAAACACGCGACTAAGGAACATCAATGCCGATGCTTTCGCGAGTACCAACGCTGTGTCGTAGACCAGATATGTTGCGAAAAGTATCTTGGAGAGAATACCCAGGTTGTTGGCAGGCACCAACCAAACGTGTTTTCCACCACCGAGGTCGACAATTCTTAGAGTGAGAGAGAGCTGGCCGAGGACGAAAATCTGTGAGGACGAATTAACCTTGAGTCATTCCTCGTCCAATTAGAATATCACTCTACCGTAGCAGCAAGGGCCAGCCAGTCATCCCACCAGAAACGACTCTTGTGGCGAGCAGCAGTACTCAAAGCTCGAGACCAGAACCGCAGACTGACGATAAGAACTAAGACGACTAGAAAGACGATGATGAATGCTCTAAAAGCGGGCCCACGGTCGTCTATGACATCTGATGATGATTGACGTATTGGGAATAGAACTGACATGACCGCTCAAGACTTGGATCACTTGGGAGACTGAAATTGTACACATCAACAAAATGGAATATTTTTTCTTTCACCAGAGCATACCATGCTATCATTCAAGGGAAGAGTGTCATCATCATTGTCAGACTATGTAGGGATTCTCAAGGTCGCAGACCAGGGCTCGTTAGCATTCGCCCAATAGTGATGTTGGTTTCTGTCTCTACTGGATGCTACCTAGGGGTGGCTGTGAGAATCAACCAGCCGAGCCGAAGCCAACAACCTCAACTGCTGTTAGGTCTTAGTGTCTTTTTTTAACCATTGCTCCTCTTGAGCGAAACAATTTAGAATCCAGCAGTCTATCGCCGGCTGGTGTAGGTATCGCAATCCTTCACATCAGCGAGACCTTTTTTTGGTAGGGATGATGAGACTCGCAGCGCCAAAGATTTCCCCATTCCAATCCAACGAAGGAGCGCCAAGCATACTACGCCGTGGGTGAGCACGTTGTTGGTAACAGAAGAAAGGACACCTGCATTGGCGTGTCAACACTAGGTACAATACTACAGTACATAGCTCTTTTCTCCACATTATGCGGCCCGCTTCCGCGCCCGCCAAATCTTTGTTCCCCGTACATAGGTACAGAGTACTCCGTACATAGATACCTAATCTGTTATCGCGATACCTGCTTTTAATGTACCGTCTTAATTTGGTAGTAGTATCCAAACGACAACACTTTTCCGAGGCTGTCGCGTACTTATGCAGGCGAGAGTATGGAGTAGACTTTTCATACTAGGTACTGTAGCAACACCTGGCGCTGACCTAGTCAGCTATTTCCTATTTTCATCTAAACGAGGTAGCCGGGTAGGGTAGCTGCTTGCCTGCTGCCAGTTCGCCTGTGGCCGTAAAGCAGGTATATGTAGATAGTACTATTACAGATGTCTCGGTATTCTCAATAGAAATGCCATACTTGTACATACAGTATGTTACCTACACGGTATACGTATCCTATTCCAGGTACTGTACAGGAAGTATCGGCGCTATGTACACTTCCGTTCTATACTACCGAGGCGCCTGGCGTAGTGTCGCCCTGTCTCCGTGCGGTGTGGCCTTGAGCGTATCGAGCCGTGGTAGCTATCACCCCACTTACCGGCCTACAAGGAGGCTCGAGGGATCGTAGCTCACTACCCTGCTGTGATCTTCGTCCAAAGAGAGGGCGGTATTCACAGGAGTACAGTATGTAGGTCTAAGGAAGTAGGCGCTACCGGGTGCAACGTCGGGCTACGGGGTATGATGGGGCGGGCGGTGCTGTGTTCCGATACATAGAGTCGCAGCCTATAACAAGGGCTGGGATTCAGGGCTTGGAAGATGACTTCAATTCAACAATAATCTTCAAGGTCTTGACTAGGTCCTTGGATCTACTCCTTCGGAACGTACAGACCTGACTGGCTAGCTTGGATCTATATACAGAGGTCCCAAGGGTGACTAACCACCATGGTGGTACCAATTGACTCAAATAAGCGAGGGCTGAATACCTTCACGTTCAACACAAATAAGACATTCTGAGAATACGAAGGTGTACAGAGGTGTATAGCCGAAGGTGTTCACCGAAGCCGGCATAAGAAACAGCGTACAGGTGTCACCTACGTGTAACACAGCCAGCCTGCTTGTAGTGCACGCCACGTCAATTGTCTTCGGTTTACAGTAATACCCGTCGCCCTATCGGCTTGTTGGATGTTTCATCGACGACACTCAGGTGATACCAACTATTTGGCGTGGCAGGTTCCGATGGAGTCAAGGTGATATGCGGCTTATCCCAACGGTTCTGTTCTATGTACACTTCATCGTCTTAATGAGGGAAAGCATGCGAAAGCGAGCGGCTGTCCCAGGTGCGGGGCTTAGGAGGATCTGTCACGTACACAATATCAGCCCATGTGGAACTGTTGGGTGTAATGCATATGCAAGGAAGTACCGAGTACCGAGCAACATACTATTCAACACAACGAGCCCCTGGGAGAGGCTGTCTTGTTTAACCCACCAATGAGGAAATGGAAGAATGTTTGCTGTTGGCATTTTGCAATGCCTCCTGCAGATAAACAATACTTTACAATCAGTAACTAAACACCTTCCTCCACCTCCATTGCCAGCGTCCTACGAATCGTTTGGACCGCCTTTGTAAGATACATATCCCGAGGAAATTCATGACCTCCATCGTGGACACACGTTGATCTTACGGCAGCCTTGCAGACCTTGCTCAGATCTGGCCCCCCGCTAGGCTCCACACTGTCAAGCCTGCCCCATATGTGTGCGGTCGGGATTCGGATAATATCCACCTGAGGATCCAGTCCTAAGGCGACCATGGCCTCTTTGCTCTTGGCACTGGAAACAAAAATCGCGTACCTGAAAGGCAACCCCGCTCTGTCTGTGCGCCGTTGCTTGTCTAGGATACACATGGCCGCAACAACGGCACCACCAGAGAATCCTATGACGCCATCGAATGGTCCCTCGTTCTCAACGAAGCTCGTCAACTGGTCAACGGCTAAGCGCAATCCATGGTAATCGGAGGGGTCGTAGAAAGCATAGAACGACTGATCCGGTGAGGCTAGAGCCGCCACGTCTGCCCCCAAACAACCATCAACGACAATCCTGCAGAAGCTTGGAGTATGAGTAAGGGCTACTACCGTACCTTGAGACATCGGTGCAGTGGCAACGCCTTCAACAAAATCGAACTCGTGGCCATCCTCAAGCTCATGTCTCATTGGTGCTATGCTAACATTAATCATAGGTAGGTTGGGGTGAGAAAGGTGACAATACCGATCTGTGCTCTCATAATCTAGATAGTCCATATGATTGGTTAGCACTTAGCTGCCTACGTGTGTTTTGTGAGTCGAGTCGAGCAGGTACCTACGCGGCTGTTTGAGCCCGTGCCGTGGATACAGAGAAATTTCATTTTAACAGGGACGTTATTCTGAACACAATGGGGACTTGGTTTCTCGAGATCGATGGGCGAAGAGTAAAGCTGGGGAGCTCCAAGCCCATACACGTCTGAGGGGTAACGTCTATTTATGGTAGCGAGTGGGCTGACTGCGAGAAAAACTTGCACCATACTTACAGCAGTGTTGAGCTATATATAACAAGAGATCGTTGCCGCACTCTCTTTGATTCACTTTCCTGCCTAAGTATACCTCAATAACGGTAAAGCCAAAATTCGTCACCTTCTTCATCGTAGATTAGCTACACACGCGATTCGAAATAAGATGCCGCTTTACACCGAGCTTCCCAGTGGACTTGAAACGGTAGATGTGGTCATTGCAGGCGGTAGGCTTCCAGTTTCTCCGTTGATGATGTTTGGGCCAAGTGATTGATTGAACCCATAGGTGGCACGGCGGGATGTATCGTCGCGTCGAGACTTTCTGATGCCGACCCGAAGCTTTCCATTCTGGTCATCGAACAGGGCCTCGATAGTCACGGCGACCCAACTGTCACTTTCCCTGCCATGTATATTGCACATATGGCTCCTACTAGTCCCCGTATGCAGCTCTTGAAGGGGATCAAGTCCAGTGCACTTGCCAATCGAGAGCCAATTGTCCCTGTCGCAAAGAGCCTTGGTGGAGGCTCATCTGTGAACATGCTGATGTACAGTCGGATCCAGGAATCAGACGCGGAATCATGGCAGGCTCCGGGATGGTCTCCGGTTGATATGTTGCGTTTGATGAAGAAGGTACTGTGCCGCACATATACTCAGACGAACTGCTTCACTGAACAAATGAATAGATTGAAACTTATCATGGTTCCGGAAGTGAACAGCAGCACGGATTTGATGGCCCAATTCAAGTATCTTCCGGTACCTATTCCTCCTCCCGCCTGATAGAAGCTTTCGTCGCCGCCAGTGGGCAGGTGGGCTGGCAGGAGCTTGAGGACCTGGGAGACATGAAGACCAATAACGGTGTACAACGTGCACTACGCTACATATCACCAGACGGTAAACGGCAAGACACCGCATTTTGTTATCTCCACCCACGCCTTCAAGATGGTAATCACCCCAACCTTCATGTTCTAGTACAGTCCAGAGTAGTCAAGGTGCTCTTCGACGAAACCAATCATGCCAATGGCGTTGTCTTCGCACCATCACAATCGTCAGAAACTAGAACAGTGAAAGCTGCGAAAATGGTTGTTGTCTCTAGTGGCGCTTGCGGAACACCTCTTGTGCTTGAGAGATCTGGAGTCGGAGACCAGGATATCCTTGCCCGCGCTGGCATCGAGGCTGTTGCCCAGGTGCCGGGGGTAGGAGCCACATACGATGATCATCACGTCTCTTCAGCTCCATATCGTTCGAGTCTCGATATACAAGAGACCCTAGACGGCTTTGTCAACGGGAAGTTTGATATTCCAACTCTAATGGGAAGCAACGACAAGATATTGGGCTGGAACGGCCTTGAAGTTACGGGAAAGCTTCGACCAGATGCCTCTGATATCGCCTCACTCGGACCTGAATTCGAAGCCGAGTGGAACAAAACATTTGCTAATAACCCAAACAAACCCATGGTTGGCCTAACCTTGGTCGCTGGGTGAGTATCTCCGCAGCTCTTCTGCTTTCATAACGTGCCAACTAACAGCATGTCACTAGTAATGCTGGCGACCCCTCAAAGGCTCCAGTGGGCCAATACTTTACCAACTCAGTTTTCAACATGTATCCATCCTCCACTGGTCATATCCATGTAACGGGGCCCAATCTTGATGACCCTGTGGACTTCGACCCTGCCATCTTCACTGACGAGGCCAGCGTAGACATTAAGAAGTGTATCTGGGCGTACAAGGCACAACGTGAGATCGCTCGCCGCATGAGTGTCTATCGAGGCGAGCTTGCCATATTTCACCCTGCATTTGCTGCTAATTCAAAGGCTGCTTGTATCCAGTTGCAAGAGCCACCAGCGCTTAACGTCGAGAAGATCGAGTATACTGCTGAGGATGACGCTGCTATTGAAGAGTGGCTACGAAATAATATCGCTACTACGTGGCACTCAGCTGGAACATGCAAGATGTTGCCACTGGATAAGAATGGCGTGGTCGATACGAATTTGAGCGTCCACAATGTCACAGGCTTGAAAATTGCGGACGTCAGTATCATACCACATAATGTTGGGGCCCATACCAACAACATCGCAATGGTTATTGGCGAGAAGGCTGCAGAGATTTTCATTGAAGAACTAGGGCTTGCTCAGTAGATTTGAAAGTGTTGGGACAGATCTATTCAAGCGTCGAGTACCTATCCCTGAGGACTTGACAGGAAGCGTTCTTTGCCACCGTTAGCTGCAGAATACGTAGAATTCGTACAATGTCACCGAAAATCATTGACCTGCACTGCGTAAAGCACCAGCCTAGTAATTATACGGTTCTTGCGTTAGATCTGAAGGTCCATGCAGGATGCATGGACCTTCAGGACCTACCCTAGCTCGGCTTCGCTCGGGAGATAGTCAAGGTACAGATCTGGTATAGGTACATACAGTAGGTAGTGTCTATGTATGTATGTACTGTAGATCAAAGCTGACTGATCGGCATGCACTAACTTGGGGTGGCGTGGGGTATCTCCACAAGGCTGTAACAGCCACCCGTACATAATATACGTGTGTTCATGGAGGCGAGGGAGGCTCTGAAGGAGGAGATGCTGCATGTAACATTGGGCCGATTTAGAGAAAAATAGGGTAACCAGCTCGCGCCTACTCGTATTACGGTGAGCGTTCATCAATGGTCCTACTTTATGCGCCAAGCATCTTCACCAACAGCCTTCCAGATACTTAGCCACTGAACCATCAAGATACACAGTACGTCTGTACGGTAGTATTAGAAATGCATTATTCGGTCGCTGTGATGAAATGGTACTGTGCAAACGATACATACTGCCTACTAAGCCGGTTCTGCGTGTATACCTCTAGCACATCTTTCATGTAGGATTCACGAGAACCCGTAGGAGCCCCGAGACAGAGCGTCTAGCCTCATGATTGACTCTGGCGATGGTGTTCAAAGCTGATAATCCAGTTCCATCGAGATGCATGAAGGATGGCATCGGACCGCAGGACATTAGAACGAAGGGGCGGTGTGATAGTATTCAACTTGCATACAGGAAAGAAATGAAAAAATAGGAAGCTGTTGGCTCACGGTGGGTTTTTTCATATACCGTGGATGCACGCGGTGCATGCGAGGAGCCAACATACCTGATACAACCATCTCAGCGGGGTCATGACGGGTAAGCCGCCGCCCCAGCTCAATGTGGGAAACGTTACGCAACCCTGTGCCGAAAATCCCAGACGAGACATGACACAAGGATGCAAAGGCGTCTCTACAGTTCATATAAAGATGGAAATGAGGGTGGACGATGCATGGTGCTTTTGCCGGCACACTACGTATCATTGCATTACCAAACTCCTTCTATTGACACTTTACTCCACATGGATCAGGCACTTGACCCCCTCCTATGTTTTGTCGACGTAGGACTTGGAACAGAAAATTTTATGAATGCGGCCTATGCAGGTCGCATTATTGTCGGTACTTCAGGCGGCCAAACTGTCCGGATACTAGCGGCTGATCAGTGCCTACCGGATGGAATCGACTTTTCAGCAGCTACGGGTCAAGTCTTCTGGACTAGTATGGGAATGCCACCAGACGTTCCAAATGGGGCCGTATACAGCTGCGCCATTGGCGGAAGTCTTCAGCGTACCATTCTCCCATCAGGGGTTGTCCATACTCCGAAGCAGCTTCTAGTCGATGACCGGAGCTCCAAATTATATGTTTGTGACCGCGAAGGAATGCGCGTGTTGCGCTGCGACTTGGATGGCACGAATCTTGAAACCTTGATTAAGGCAGGCGACTTCAATCGAGCAGAGCAAAAATCTGACCCTACCAGGTGGTGTGTGGGTGTCTGTTTGAGCCACGCTACCGGCAAAATGTACTGGACTCAGAAAGGGCCGTCCAAAGGAAGCCAAGGTCGAATATTTAGAGCCAACATCAACTTCCTACCCGGCGAGAACGCCGAAAATCGCACAGACATTGAATGTTTACTACATAAGCTTCCGGAGCCTATCAATCTCGACATTGATGAGGCGAGTAGCAAACTGTTCTGGACAGATAGGGGCGAGCTTCCTTTAGGCAACAGCGTTAATGCGGTCTCACTAGACCAGCTGCGGCCAATTAAGGATTTTAACTCGGCACCGAGTTGGCCAGGGAAGGATTATGACTTGCTTGCTCGAAACATGCATGAGGCTATCGGCATTAAGATAGATTCTCACAACAAGTACATATACGCCACCAACTTGGGTGGAATGGTATGCAGGTTTGACATGGGTGGCAAAAACATGCAGATCTTGTACGAGAACATCGGGACCTTTGCAGGTATCACTTTAGCTTTTGTTTGAAATTCAAGTTGATCTAGTCGCGGTCAGGTGGAGAGTACATTTACCGTTAGGCAGTGTATGCGTCTAACGACGCGTATTTGAATGTGATAGATGTTCGTAGACTGTAAGATGATCCGTCTGTAACACCTCTTACTAATTCCGAATGCCAGCTCTACGATACCTGTGTATATAGCCCAATTCCTAGCCGCCCTATCTGAATTCCCAAGCGTATAGTGTTCTTGCCTTATCAGCTTTGAAATTTATCACCCAGAAAGTGTCCCTTAACCCAATTGGGTACGGTCCGTACCTTGTGACTCAATGGCACCCTCAGCTCAAGACACGCGGGGTGTTGGGAGCACTATTAACCATAATACTTCGATTTCCTCTGATGATGCTCCCACAGACCTCCTAGATGGAGAAGACAACGATCCAATTGTCATTTGCGGAATGTCAATCAAATTCCCCCAGGATGCATTGACACCACAGTCCTTCTGGGATATGATTGTTGAGAAACGCTGCGCATCGATTGACTTCCCGCCAAATCGCCTCGCCTTGAATGGCTTTCACCATGGGGGTAATCATCCTAACACGGTAATGGGCTCCCCGTCATCTAGAACTAGATGAAGACGCTGATATGAGGGGCTGTGAACATTTAGATTCCGCTCCGAGGCGGGCATTTCATTGCCGAGGATTTGGCATTATTTGATGCAGACTTCTTTTCAATCTCACCTGCAGAGGCTGCTGCTATGGATCCAATGCAGCGTTGGCTACTTGAAGTAGCATATCGGGCTCTCGAAAATGGTGAGTTTGAAATTCATGAACTAAAGGAAATTTAGTGGAATAAATTCTCTCAGCAGCGCATGATTGAAGTACGTAAGCTAACACGCTTTGCCTAGCTGGAATTCCAATGGAAAAGGCGTCCGGGTCAGCTACGGGTGTTTATACAGGCTCTTTCGGGTACGATTACATGATCCAGTTATACCGGGATCCCGAATCTCCACCGAAATATGCAGCTGTCGGAGTTGGACTCAGTATGCTTGCAAATCGTTTGAGCTGGTTTTATAACTTCCGGGGTCCAAGTATTGGTCTCGATACAGCGTGTTCCAGCGCAGCAACAGCGCTGGATATTGCGTGTGAGGCACTCAAGAACCGATCTTGTGACATGGTAGGTTATTTCCAACATGTTATGAGAGACAGCTCAACTAACTGCAGTATCCAGTGCCTTGTTGCTGGCTGTAGTCTTACATTCTCACCAGAAGCATTTACTACAATGTCGAATCTTGATTTTTTATCTCCTGATAGTCGCTGTTTTTCTTTTGATCATAGAGCAAATGGCTACTCCCGAGGAGAAGGAATTGCAGTGCTCGTGCTCAAGAGACTATCCGACGCTATGCGTGATGGAAACATGATTCGAGCTGTAATACGAGCAACAGCAGTCAGCGAGGATGGAAAAACACCAGGTATCACTCAACCTAGCCGTGAGGCTCAAGACTCTCTAATTCGTGAGACGTACAAAAGAGCCGGACTTTCGATGGAATATACCCGGTATTTCGAAGCCCACGGTACCGGGACTCTAATAGGAGATCCTCGTGAAGCTCAGGCGATTGGGTCTGCATTCAGAAGATTTCGTTCTCCGAATGATCCTTTATACGTGTAAGTGCGCTGTCGTCATCCAAATGATCAAGAGGCTGACTCGCTGGTAGCGGTGCAGTGAAATCCAACATCGGACATCTTGAAGGTGCCAGTGGTCTGGCTGGTATTGTCAAGGCTATAATGGTCCTCGAAAAAGGAGTCATACCCCCCAATACGAATTTTGAATTAGTGAATCCTAAGATCGATACTGAACATTTGCGATTGAAAGTATGGTAACCCTTTCACAAACAAGACTCTTCACCCAAATGAACTGTTCATGGTTTTATCGCTTAGCAAGGGGTCCATTACAATGTTGACACCTGGAGCGGGCTTCTAAGAAGCAAAATTATATGATGAGCTGACCAAGCATCTGTAGTTCCCGACAAAGTGCCATCCATGGCCCACCAAAGGCTTGAGAAGAGCTTCGATAAATTCTTTCGGTTATGGTGGTTCTAATGCCCATATCGTGCTAGATGATGCATATAATTATCTACGCATGCGATCGTTGTCTGGGGAGCACTGTACGAATGTTGAGACCGGTATCGAAAATGGCCTCTCGGACGAAAGGCCCATTGTTAACGGAGTGCATACAGGGTCTACGAAGCTGCTCATTTGGTCAGCTTCGGATAAACAAGGTATCGATAGACTCGCGCAGTCCTATCGCGATGTGCAGTTGCAACGTTCACACCATCTTGACAGGCAGATCGTCTTCGATAATTTGGCGTATACCTTGGACAGTCGTCGAACAAAGCTTGTCTATAGATCGTTTGCGTTGCTCGACTCGATTGACGACCTGGGTGACCTACCTTCCTTGATGACGGATCCAACTTCAGCCCGCGCTCAACCACCAAAGATTGCGTTCGTGTTTACCGGTCAGGGTGCACAATGGTACGCAATGGGAAGACAGCTGATGCATTACGTATCATTCATTGATACTCTAAAACGAGCGACACATTATCTACGGAGTATTGGCTGTCCCTGGGACGTTATAGGTATGATAATGCTTTCTTTTATGGAATTTGGAATGTCGTGAATAATCGAAACGCTGAAACTTTAAGACAGATGAGCTATCAAAGTCTCAGGAAATGTCTCATGTTGACCAGCCTATTTTCAGTCAAACACTAACTACTATCCTACAAACAGCAATTGTAGATCTTCTGAGAAGCTTTGGAATACAACCGGCAGTAGTTCTTGGCCACTCCTCGGGTGAAATTGCCGCAGCATATGCCGGTAGCCATATAACCGCTGAATTCGCCTGGAAACTGGCATACCTGAGAGGACACTGCGCCCAAGAGCTCCTTGAATCATCCAAGGACGGGGAAATAGGCGCGATGCTAGCAGTGGGACTTTCCGAGCAGGATGCCCGGAAGGTTATTGATACCATCAACACTGATGCGGCTACATTGGGACTTGATATTGCCTGCATCAATAGCCACACAAGCGTTACGGTATCTGGTGAAAAGGGACTTATACACCAATTACACGAGAAATTGAAACATCGGGGAGTGTTCAGCCGTGAACTGAGAGTTGGTGTAGCTTATCACTCGGCGCAGATGAAGAAGATAGCGGCTACATACATCAACCAAATCGGCTCGGTATCGACAGCACAAGCAACCACTACCCTAATGATATCCACAGTCACTGGAGCACGAGTGACTACAGAGACACTCCAGTCGCCAATGTACTGGGCTGATAACATGGTATCTCCCGTTCAGTTCCTCGAAGCGCTATCTTTCATGTGCGCTGAACCTCCCGAAAATTACGTCAAAAAGATTGATGGAAGTCATCGCCACAAGGCATACATTGATCTGATCATTGAGATTGGACCCCACGCTGCATTGCAGGGCCCAATAAAGGAGATCATCAAGGCTTCACCGAGGAGACAGCCAATTGAATATTTGCCTGTTTTGAGAAGAGAACAGTCAGCTCTCGAAACCACACTTCGACTCCTGGGGCAACTCTATTGTATGGGACTAGATCTAAATTTGAGAGCAGCTAACGAACCGTTGGGTGAACGACCAAGATCTTTATTAGTTGACTTGCCAGAGTACCCGTTTGATCATTCTCGTGGGCACTGGTATGAGAGTCGATTGAGCCGAAATTATAGAATGAGGGAACATCCACCTTCATCTCTGCTTGGCGTGCGATCAAATGACTGGAATCCGATGGAAGCCCGCTGGCGCCATTTCATCCGACCTATGGATATGCCATGGGTTGAACAGCATGTTGTAAACGGGTCAATTCTCTATCCTGCAGCGGGAATGCTGGTAATGGCTGTTGAGGCGTCTAGACAGTTGGCCCTAGACGCTGGGAAGTCGGTCACTGGCTTTTCACTACAAGATGTCCAATTCAAATCCGCCATGGTTGTGATCGCCGATCCTGCGGGCCTAGAGGTTCAAACAACTCTTCGTACCAAGGCTGCACAAGACGATAGCTTGTCAACTTATGAATTCACGATCTACACATTCAAGGATCGAGAATGCCATGTAAACTGTGAAGGCATAGTTTCAGTCCATTTCTTGAATCAAACTGAGGATTGGGAAACGGAGAAAACCAGATCACAACATGATGCTCTTATCAACAGCTATGAGAACACTGAAGAACATTTTTACCCCGTTGAGAATGACTTAATGTACCGCTTTCTACACCAAAGCGGCTTGACATATGGTTCCGAGTTTCAAAAACTCGCCAATCAGTCTTTTACTCATAATAGACGTGCGAAAGCCGAAGTATGGTTACATAAATCTCTGAATGGAAAGAATTCAGAAAGACAGTTATCTCAAGAAGTGATACACCCAGCCTCGCTGGACGCGATATTTCACTTAGCTTTCACAGCACTTAGTTGCGGAGCCGCTCAACCAATGGCGACGAGTGTCCCAGCCCGCCTTGACAGCATGTGGCTCTCAAATGAGGGTCTGAGTTGGCCGGGCAAAGAGAAAGTTCGGGTCATGCAATCCGTCGAGGGGATTACGAAGACCGGCTTCAGCTGTAGCGGTCTTGCTACCACTACATGCACACACCTAGCGGTAAATCTATGGTTTTCGGGCCTGGAGTTACGAAATATCACACAGACACCTCGATTGGGCCCCAAGCTTCCGAACCCGAGACAATTCTACATGACTGTTGATTGCAACCCAGACCTCTCAATGATGAGTTCAAATGAAATACATCAGCTACTGCAGTTGCGCCACAAACCGAAAGTCTTACATTTGGGCACATCGAAGGCCCTAGAGGAGCTGGTTGAGACAACATTGTTACAGCTCGTATGTTATCCCGGAATCCAATCTATTGGCAGTCGGTCATCATGGAAAAGGCACTATCTTCAATGGGCTTATCATCACGTCAATCGTTTGGGCCTTCTCGAATCTGCTCCTCAGACTAAGAACCTCCGCTCACTGTGCAATTCAAAGAATACTGATCTCTCCGACCAGCATGGTGCCACTGGCCGTGTGTACACACTGATATCCGATAATATATTATCGATATTTCGCGATGACATCAATCCTTTGGAGCTAATACTTCAAGATAGCTTGTTCACCAAGATGTACGACCAATGGTTCCACCAGAACTGCTGCGCAAGCCAGATATCGACTTACATACACCTCCTGGCTCATCAGTTTCCCGGCATGAAGTTTCTTGAGCTAGGCAGCGGCACGGGTGCAGGAACCCGCCTATTCATTGACTCGCTACGAGGACCTAATGCGGAACCAGGGGCCTCGCTCAGGTGTAACAGATACGACGTCACCGATGTGTCCCCGGCAACGTTTGTTAGCTTGAAACAAGAGTTCAGTAGCCACCTCGAGCAGATGTCCTTCAAACCCCTAGATATGGAATTGGACTTCGTCCACCAAGGGTTCCAGCACAACGAATACGATGCTATTGTTGCTGCCAGTGTGCTGCATGTCACCTCCAATCTAGAAAAGACATTACACAATATTAGGAAGGGATTGAAATGCGGTGGTAAGCTGATCATTCAGGAAGTCTTTGAAACCACTGGATGGACTCTGGGATTCGTCTTTGGACTCTTGCCCGGATGGTGGCTCGGGGTCGACGATAAACGTAAATTGTCACCGAACATCACTAAGAACGAATGGGACACACTTCTTAGGAAGACTGGGTTCTCAGGGATAGATTTGTCTCTGGATGACCTTGAGCAAACTACCGTTGCCAACTGTGGTTGGATTGTCTCGACGGCAATAGATAGCATCCCAAGGGTTGTTCCTCAACCCCAGATGTCTATTAAGGGGACCATAGTCATCGAAAAGAACTCGGCGCACCAAAGACAGCTATGTGCTGAGCTAATGCTCCCCTTCGAGTCCATCCTTGGGCAAAAACCAGCTATTTCCAGCTTGCTGGAATTTGACATGAAACGGCCCGAAGCAGGTAACCACCTCGTCATAAGTCTACTAGATTGCGGATCACCACTCTTTCAGAGATTAGATGACGATTCATGGGCAAGCTTGCAGGTTATGATACGAACGGCTCAACATATATTTTGGGTGTCCTCTGGGGGGGGCCAGCCAATAGACCCTGACTTCGGGGTTTTGGAAGGCCTTGCGAGAACTTGGAGGTCAGAGCATTATGGACTTCATCTCGTGACTCTAGGTCTGGATAGGCGTACTTCGGAGGCTCGACGAGCCGGCATTGTAACAAAGGTGTTACAAAAAGTTGTGGAATCCATGGATGGGCAGAATTACGAGGAAGAATACATCGAGATAGACACTGTCTTGCATACTCGGCGTCTAATAGATGCTAATTCGGTCAAGTCTCAGGTGAACTCGCGGTTGATATCACATCGCCCATACAGAGCTCTTCTCAAGGGTCTCAAACCGTTCATGTTCAGTTCGTCGTCGCAGGTTCTGAATATGCCACACTTTCTCGAAACCGATTCTGGGGAGTGCTTGACTTCTGTTGAATCCCATATTTACATTATGACCCGAGCAGTCTCGTTGCACCCATGGGAGAGAGACTGGGAATTGGAGCTTCAGAATCATTCCGATAGTTACGGCCGATTCTCTACCGGGTTCGTTCTTGAAAGCCCCAAGGGATCGCCATTCCGTGCGGGTGACAGAGTTTACGTCAATGGCCAGGGGTTGCTACGTTCCAAGCTATGGGTACTACCAAGACAGATCGCAAAGCTTCCATCAAACATTTCATACGTCGATGCGTGTGTGACTATCCCCTCAATGATGGCTGCGTATACAGCGCTACCACACACGTTGGATGTGAGTGGCAATTATCGTATACTTATTGAAGAAGCGACAAGTCTTGTTGTCCAAGCAATGATTTGGCTCCTTCGTGACTGGGGATTTTCCGACATATGGGTAATCGCCTCGAATCAGAAGGAGTTAGTATGGGTTCAACAAAATTTGGGAGTACCTTCCCAAAAGGTACTGCCCAGGACTTGGTTCAAGGACAACGTGATGATCAGTTCGCAATGGAAAGGCACCTTTGACATTCTGATCGCAGTTGACAAAGACTCACTTTTTTCTCGTGTATTGGACTGCCTGAAATCTACTGGCCATTTGATCTTGCTTCAGCCCTCAGATTTGATGCAGAGAAAAAAAGAATACGACTTACAACTCCCAAAGGTTAGTGTCTACAACCTTTGTCCGCCACCATAACCTGCATGAAATGCAGCAGCTATTACCTCCCGGGACGATTGAGAAGGTGCTCCGCTTGTGTTCAGCTTGGGCTGGAAAAGGAACAATGAGCACCACCTTTCCAGCTTCTTGTGTAATAGACGCTGTCAACTCTCTAAGACAAGAAGATTGTCCAAACACTGTTATTGTTGAGTTCGAAAATATGGATGAGATAGAGGTAAGTCACTACGAAATCCTGTCTACATTCCCACGGTCATGTTATAAAAGGCCTATGCATAGAATTGAAGAAGGATCAGAGGAGGCAGTAGCTAATATATTTTCAGATCCAAGTACCTTTGAAGCCTGCATGCCGGCTTGAATCTGAAGCAACTTACATCATTGCCGGAGGGCTTGGCGGTCTTGGAAGATCACTCGCTCGTTGGCTTGTGACGCGCGGCGCGCGGAATCTAGTTCTCCTTTCACGTTCCGGTCCCGTATCTACAGATGCAGCCATCTTATTGAAAGAGCTACGGATCATGGGCGTTCGTGTAGAAGCGCCAATGTGTGACATAACCGATCGCGCTGCTTTGGGTAAAGTGCTGGCGAGTTATTCCAATAACTTCCCACCTTTCAAAGGCTGCATTCAGGCAACAATGGTGATGAAGGTATGTTCACTCAACCGAAGAAGCATGAGAACTCACTAACCTGTTATCAGGAGGGGATTTTTGAGAAAACCACTCTCAGTGATTTCCAACTGGCTCTTGGGCCCAAGGTGATGGGCTCCTGGAACCTTCATACAGAGCTTCAAGAAGGACTAGACTTTTTTATCCTCGTGTCTTCTATGTCAGGTATAGCTGGTCGGATCTCCCTAGGAGCCTATAATGCAGGAAACACCTATCAAGACGCACTAGCGCATTACCGGGCTGGATTGGGTCTATCCGCTCTATCAATTGACCTTGGAGCAGTCGAAGACGAGGGATATTTGTTTGGACGACAGGGTCTCCTATCCGGGTATCAACGGATTGTGCAGATCGAAACAATGCACACTAAGGAGATATATGCTCTGTTAGATGCTCATCTCGAGGAGTTATCTACTGAAACAAGGTCTACTTGTTATAACCAACAAATAGTGGGATTACGTCCTCCGTCGCACTGGAAACGTACTGATGATGTTCCTTTCACCATGGCACAACCATTCTGGGGTCATATGCACCACATACCGGCCTCGGAGGATTCCCACAGCAATATGATTCCAGATCAAGCGACGGTTTTCAATACCGCCCAAAGGTTGACCGCCGCCCGCACCCAATCTGAGGTCATGGAAGTCATTTGTACAGCACTCGCACAACGCATGTCAAGCTTGTTAGGAACTTCCGAAGAGAAGATTGAACCTGAAAGGTCTCTACAAGGATACGGACTTGATTCTTTGTCTGCGGTTGAGTTACGAAACTGGATCGGAAAAACCTTTAGCGTGGAGATCTCCTTGTTCAAAATACTAGGGGATGCGACCATTCGAAGCACGGGGCTAGCAATAGCTAGAAAAAGAGAGACAGACCTATAGTTGTGGGTTCCTTTTTTATTGATGCTCGAATAATATCAAATGATTCAAAGAAGCGTGGTACTCATGGTAAACACTGCTTCACAGAATGGGGCCAATAGTGACGCCGCAGTCCATCATCAGACTGGTGCCGGTGATGGAAATGGCACCTGGGCTACACAGATAGAGACAGGCAGAAGCAACCTCGTATGCTTCCATTGGGTGATGCCTAGCAGCCAGCCTTTCAACCGCCATTGGGGTAAGTGGTTCTTTCCTACAGTTTTCCTCGTGCATCTTGGTGTTGGTCCATGCAGGACAGACTTGGTTTACTCGAATGTCGTACGGTTTGCAGTCCATCGCTACAAAGTATTAGTGGGTTGACGTTGTTGAAAATAAGAATCCACCTACCACATGCTCTAGTCAGGCCAAGCATCGCATGTTTGGATGTTATGTACGAAACTTTGGCTGGCACAGCGCCGAATGCCATCGCCGAGGAGACATTGACAATTGCCCCACGCCCACCTGTAATGATACCGTGGCGACCGAGATCAATCTGCTGCATATCTTGCGATTGCATCACTTTCATGACGGCTTTGGATAGAAGGTACGCGCCCTTAGCGTTTATCTCCAAGACTTTGTCATAATCATCGTCCTGAGTTTTTTCGAATGACACATACTCTGAACAGTCGATCTACAAAACGTGGGATGAGTAGAGCTCGGTTTAGAAGGGCACAAGAGAAGACTTACACCGACAGCATTTACAAAATAGTCGATTCGCCCAAAAGTCTGAACGGCAAGATTCGTGAGAGCTTGAACTGACTGTGAGTCAGTGACGTCAAGCAAAGTAGCTTGGCATTTGTAATCGGGGTCCTTTGCCAGAGCTTTGCTCTGCTCAGCAGCAAGAACAGCGCCGTCGTAATTGAGGTCAGCAAATAGGACACCCTTCACACCCGATGAGGCAAAAGTTAGAGCAACCTCTTTGCCTATCCCCCCAGCCGCCTAAAGAGATGTAAGCGTGATTGTATAGATATATTGTATCGAGATGATGGAAAAATGAATAACAGAGAAGGAGAGGTGAGGCACTTACACCAGCAATGACAGCGTAGCCAGGAACCGAAAACAGCTCCATGGTGTAAGATGGAGACGAATCAGTAGTCTATGATTTTGTAAAGGGGAGGAGAAGATTCAGGAGCGGGGTTTGTAGAAAATAGGAAATTGTTGGCATATTTATATGCAAAGCACATACCGGCATAAGGAACAACATAGGGGCCTAGTCCATTCCACCGCCACTTCCTCACCAACAACAGAACAGATCAACAATAGGGATACACCCGATGAGGCTATACCACAAGTGAAAGTACTACAGATATACACTTACCTTACAGATCATCAGTTCACCTATATCCATCTACAGTAGCTGAATACGAACGGAAGAGCTTTAGATTGATGAAATATCCGATATGGTTACGTGGTCTCATTTTGTGGGAACGGAATAGGAGATTCTAGAATCTCATGTGCATAAGTACCAAGGTAGCTGCTACACTATCACACCGTGACGTTCCATTCCCCCCCCTCTTTTCCCTTTCATGTTGTTCCATGGCTCACAGCCCTTCCTTCCACGAACTTTCGTCCAGCTTCCTGAACCCAAATCTAAATTACTCTTCGACAAAATTATGCCAGCAAATACACACGCCATCGTCATTCTTGAAGATGGGCACTCTGCTGCGGTCAGGGCGGTCCTTCAGCCTCAATTGAGAGACGAATGGCTGCTTGTAGATGTCAAGGCAATCAGCCTTAATCCTACAGATTGGAAGCACATCGATTACGCTGTCGCTGAACACGGATGCAGACTTGGTTGCGACTACTCTGGGGTCGTTCGAGACGTTGGAGCGTCCATTACCAAATTCAAACCTGGCGATCGTATTGCGGGTTTTGTCCACGGCGGGTAAGTACGATATCATCCCGCTATATTAACTTCATTTATTGATCTTTGCCTCTCGTTTGGTGTAGTGATAGACTCAACCACGAGAATGGCGCATTTGCCGAGACCATCATCGCAAAGGGTCATGCAGCATTTCATATACCAAACACTATGAGCCACACAGAGGGTGCAACGATGGGAGTCGCGATTGCTACTACTGTATGTCCCCCAATCAATTCTGAACCGGCATAAATAACGTGGCAAGCAGGGACTCTCGCTGTACCATACATTAGGATTACCGTTTTCTGCAACGCCAGACTCCGAGCCAACCTGTTTACTAGTCCACGCAGCGAGTACGTCGACAGCTCTTATGGGGATCCAATTCGCTAAGGCTTCCGGTTTGACCGTTATTGCAACTTGTTCTCCCCATAATTTTGATCACGTTCGCCTAGCGGGGGCAGATGCCGTCTTTGACTACAGTTCTCCTACCTGTGCGTCTGATATCAAAGCCTTGACCAAAAATAAGTTGCGCTTTGCATGGGACTGTATGGGCTCTGGGGAAGATCTTTGCATCGCGGCCATGGCTGATGGAATTCCCGCAGCCTATGTGACTATCAATCCAAGAAGCGATACATCCTATCCTTCGCGGGAAAAGATGGTTGATATTCACGCAGTTATTGCCTATGATAGCTTTGGCGACGACTACATTTGGATGGGGAAGCGACGATCCCCTAGCCCAGACTATCGCAACTTTCTACAGAATTTTTTCGATCGCTGCTACGGCCACTTAACAGACGAGACAGTCAAACCCCTTAGGGTCCTCCTCAATAAAACCGGCACCGGTCTCTTGGGGGCGTTGAGGGGATTGGATGAACTTCGGGCTGGGAACGTAAGCGCTGCTAGACTGGTTTATACTCTGTAGAGTCAATCTTGGTCTTCGGTTCTAGATAGCCGTCTGGTGAGGGTATGAGAATTATGGTATGAATTACGAATAGATTATCCGTGGATCAATGCCTGATATGACCACTCTGTTGGCCACCGTCTGTTTTTAGGAGCAGCTCATATTGTTAACGATTACGGTATGACTGCTTATATCATCATACGGCGTCTAGCCGGTATCGGCTCACGTAATATGAATACTCGAAGTATGCCCATGGTATGTTTCAGCGGATTATAGGGAATCGCGTAATAGTTCAAGTCTCTGCCGTCGGAAACACCCAAAGAACAGAGAGCCGCTAAGGATGAGGGATTCGCGTCCTTCATGATCGGCTCCCGTGGGTGCACTGGTAAGGCTATGGCTTATCTCGAAGCCAGTCTTGTGATTGCCAAGACGCTGTGGTGCTTCGATATCGAGTGTGCGCCTGGGAGACCCGGGGAACTCGGCCCCGACGCCATTCCCCCAGTTCCGTCCTCCTCACATTGTCGACTGGCTGCTCACTTGCATCCTCTTCAGACCGAACATTATCTTCTCAAGGCGTCAAATTTCTCCACGGCAAGACACGAGTGTACCCATACATAGAGTGAATAAGATCTGGAACTCCTGTTAGTCTTATGGTGTAATCCAGCTTTCTCGTAAGACACCGCATTTCCAATGAGACCACTGCGCGTCCATCCGAAGTATCCCACTCTAACAAGCTGCAGACTAGGCCCCGAACTGTTTCAACGATGCCTACTCCCGATAGCTACACTGTTGGCTGGATATGTGCTGTCCACGTAGAAATCGTCGCAGCGCGGGCCTTTTTAGACGAAGTGCACGACGACCTTGATGAAGTGCCTGTTAATGACACCAACTCCTATATCCTAGGGCGGATCAAAAAGCATAACATCGTCATTGCCTCCCTACCACACGGGAAATATGGCCTCGTCAGTGCGACCAGCGTCGCTAGAAACATGGCGCACACCTTCACCAACGTGAGAATCGGCTTGATGGTAGGTATTGCCGGAGGCGTGCCAAGCAAAAGACATGACATCCGTCTTGGCGACATTGTAGTCAGTTCCCCCGGCAACGGCGCTGGTGGTGTGCTTCAGTACGACTACGGAAAGACGATTCAGGGGAAGCGATTTGTACGTACAGGACATCTAAATAGTCCACCAGACGTCATTCTAGGCGCAGTTAGCGTCCTCAGGGCCCAGTACGAGGAGGACGGAAATGGCATCAGTAAGACTATCGAGACTACGTTGGCTACTAAGAAGCGACTGCAATCTAAATACGGAAGACCGGAGCAGGCCACCGATCGATTATATCTTGCCACCTACGACCATCGAGGAAGTACAGAGGCGACGTGTATGGCAGTGTGCGACAGCAATGAGACTGTACCCCGGCCTCCCCGATCGGAGCATGACGACGAGACCACTATTCATTATGGTCTGGTCGCTTCTGCGAACCAGCTGATGAAGGACGCCAACATCCGCGATAAGTTGTCCGAAGAGGAAGACGTCTTGTGTTTCGAGATGGAAGCCGCAGGGCTTATGGACCAGTTCCCCTGTATGGTGGTCCGCGGCATTTGCGACTACTCAGACACACACAAAAGCGATGCGTGGCAAGGCTATTCGGCAATGGCGGCTGCTGCATACGCGCGAGATCTACTTGCTAAGATCACACCAAACAAGGTTATAGCCGAGAGAAAATTAGGCGAGATTCTGTTCGCTGGTTAGTCTTAGATCGACGAAATACACACACATATTGTCATAATAGATTGACCGAATATAGTACAGGAAGACGTGACATAACTGAGGTCTAGAGTAGATAGCTTAAAAGCGATTACTCATTTTGACCATATTCACACTTGGCTTTCACCTCCCGATCCGTCAACCAATTATCATAACGCCCTCGAAAGCCGTCATGCAGGTTCAAGCAAGTGGCTCCTCGACCACCCGGCTTATTCTGGTTGGAAGTTGGAGAGGAACTCTTTTTTGTGGCTTCGTGGCATTCCTGCATGTGGCAAGACAATTCTCTCTTCCACTATTGTCCAAGACTTGATGAATAATGGGACGTTGAACGTCCTCTATTTCTACTTTGACTTTAACGACAAGAACAAACAGAACTTCGATACGATGCTCCGATCTCTGATCAGTCAACTATCTGCCAACAGCACTCATGCCCGGAACCGTCTAGACTCCCTTTACTCCTCATGCAATCAAGGGAGACAACAACCCAATCCTGACTCACTTTGTGCGGCTTTCCATGATATGATATAACAAGCCGGGGAAGTCTATATCATCCTTGATGCGCTCGATGAATGTCCGATAAGAAGCGAATACCCAATGGGAGGATTACTCTCATGGATTCGCAACCTTCATACTTCCGGCTTGGATATCCACCTCCTGTTGACGAGCAGGCTAGGGCAAGACATAACGGACGCTATTAGGGACTGGGCCGGGGACCAGGATGTTATTTCCATCCAAAGTGGCTTGATACAAGAAGGTATCAACGCATATGTCTCTACGAGAATTCGAGAGGATGGAAAACTTAGTAAGAGATGGCGTACACGGCCAGATATACAAGCTGAGATGGAAGCTGCTTTGATAGAGAAGGCAGATGGAATGTACGTTATTCTTATTTTCACCTTGTCTATTGCTAAAATATCTCGAGGTTCCGGTGGGCTTCGTGTCAGTTGGATGAGCTTGAGACGTGCATTGCACCTCCAGAAGTTCGAGAGGCGCTCGCCAACCTCCCAAAGACACTGAACGAAACATATGCACGAATCATAGCCAACATACCAACGGATCACAAGCAGAGAGCTATAAGAATCCTCCAATTCCTTGTCTTTTCCGAACGTCCCTTGAGTGTACAAGAAGCTGTCGACTGTATTACAATTGATATAGAGGCCACAAGCTTCGACCCAAAAGATAGAATTCCTATCCCCGAGGAGATCTCGATATACTGCTCCAGCCTGGTCGTCGTGGCCGAGAGAAATGGAGGCTACGGAGAACCAGATACAGTGACAGAAATACGACTTGCCCACTTTTCGGTAAAGGAATATCTTGTTTCAAAACCGAAAGAGCATAACATCGCCAACGACCTCGAGACCTTCACCGCCAGAGCATCATTCGCAAATGTGTGCCTAGTATATTTACTCAGGCTAGAGTATAATCATCCCATTAAGAAAATAAAGCAGATGTACCCATTAGCATCATATGCTTCACAATACTAGACAAGCCATGCTATAGCAGCTAATAACAATGATTCGCTACGTATAAGTTTGATAACGAACTTATTTGCCAATGGAGTGGCATATAAAAACTGCTATCAACTTTACCCTTTAAATACTCCTCACAGTCTTAGTAGGACTTCGAACACGCCGCCTATCCTTTACTATACATCATTTGCCCGCCTTGATCAAGCTGTTTCAATGCTACTACAAAATAGCGCCGACATCAATTCTCAAGGGGGATACTATAGCAACGCGCTTTAAACCGCTTTAGCTAAAGGTAATAAAAAGATTATTAAAATACTACTAAATAATAGTGCTAATATTAATATTTAAGGCGGAGAGTATAATAACACGCTTTAAGCCGCTTTAGTTAAAAGCAATAAGAAAATTATCAAAATGCTGTTAAATAATAGTACCGATATTAATATTTAAAAGGGATATTATAGCAACGCGCTTTAAGCCGCCTTAGCTAAAGGCAACAAGAAGATTATCAAGATGCTACTAAATAATAGTGCCGATATTAATACTTAAGGGGGACGGTATAGTAACACGCTTTAAGCCGCTTTAGCTAAAGGCTATAAGAAGATTGTTAAAATGCTGCTAAACAATGGCGCTGACGCTAATGCTCGAGATGGCCTAGGTCGTCCAGCTCTCCTTTTTGCCATTAGGGCGGACGGTAGCGGAGCATTTAGTCTACTTGAACCCAAACAACAACTAAACGCCAAGGACTTATTTGGTATAAATGCATTATCGGTTGCTGCCCGTTGTGGCCGGGAGCAGATGGTAGCCCAGCTCCTTGCTATGCCTACCATCGACATTAATTCCAAGGATAGCTGTGGTCGAACTCCTCTTTAGTGGGCTCGCAAGCAAGGTCATACTAAAACTGTAGATTATATCTTTCAATATGCGAACCACTTCAGCTTAGACACAGCAACAGCGAAGATGAACCTGGGGGATCTTGTATCGTTCGAAATCGATACTCGCTATTGCGATATGTGCCTAGCCAGTATGGAAAAAGCTTACTACCGCTGTGCACAGTGTAGCGGCGGTGACTTTCATATTTGTCGGGAGTGTCATGAGCTTGGAGGTCATTGCTTGATCGCATCTCACGTATTGTCGCAATACGAAATGCGTCCATGAGAGAATGGCGAAGCCGTCGATGCGCTTGCTAGATATTCCGCCAAACAAGAAGCTCTTAAAAGAGTCACAAAGTGGTAGAAAGGAGGTTGATAGAAAGTATAAATTGATATGCGTCTGTTCTATGAATTTGATGGCCTTGATGGCTGTTTTGCGCTTGTTTAAGACCGCCCGGAGGTTCCCTTGTCCTGGTATACCGCCTAATTCCTGGTTCCGGAGGTCTTTGAATCGTCGACACTGGAATAGTATATGGAGTACTGTTTGTTGCTTTTTGCTGTAGCTGCATTTTGGGTCTATGATGTCCGGGACTTTGCGTTTGAAGAGGAAATCCCTAAGGCCGATCTTTTTTATGTACAGTTGGATTGTATTATATTGTTTGCTAAGATTTTTATAAAGCTTGAGTATTTTTTGTATAGGTTTAGGTGTATAACGAAATGTGGTTCTGCTTTTGGTTTTGATCTGCTAGCTTATTTTTTAATGTTTTTTAGCCTTTTTATAATTTTATATTTTTAGCGTTACTTTAAGCAAAAATAGCTTTTCTAGTTGTTTTACTTTTTAGATTTAGGTATTATTTTTTTTATCTAGTAGCTTTTTTAACTATTTAGTTAGCTTCTTTGTTTTTTAGAGTATCTTTATAGGTCGGGATTTATTAGATTTCTATGAGTAAGCCGTTTTTTTAAAGGTTTTAAATTTGCTATACGATTTCTTTTAAAAGGTATGCTCCCGATTTCTTTACTGGTTTAGCTGACGACCTAAATAACTGCTAGTTATTAGTATATATAATAGCCTTTTTCTTTTTAGATTTTTAGTATTAGTCTTTTAATACTATTTATAATACTATATTAATATTTTAAAGTTTTCCTGCATATATAGTAAAAATAGTGTTTTAACCTATATATACTATTTTTATCTGTGTTATTTTAAGGTATATAGCTACTGCGCTGATGTGTTTGTTAATGCCGCTTCTATTTATATAAATGAGGAGTATATTTCTCTTACTTTCGAGTTTTTTTTAATAGTTAGATTCTACCTTTTTTACGTTTTCCTTTATATATATTATTAGGCCTTTCTATTAAAAAGGTATAATATATAAAGGTATTATCTTTTAAGTTAATTTATTAGTTTTTTTTATTTTTATACTTTTTAGCTAATTTTTTTAAATAGGTTTATATATTTCTATTTATATTATATACTAAGTTTATTATATTTTTAACTTAAAGGTGTTTTAATTTAAAAGCGCTTTTTATTATTATTTTTATATTATATTTTTAGATTTGTTATTTTATTAGAAAAAGATAGGTCTTAATATTAAAAGCTAGTTTTAATATTACTTTAAAGGCTTTAGTAATTATTTTAACTGCTTTTATTTAAATAGTTTATAATATTTCTAATATTTTTTAGTATTAAGCTTTATTATATATATCTGTATTAAACTATATTAAGTATGTATATAGTATTTGTAAAATAGTAATTTTGTAGTATATTTTCTTTATATTATTAAGCCCTACTTTTTAAGCTAAGTTGCTTAAGCATTTTATAGCTATAATTATTTTTATAAGCTTTTATTATATCTTTTTAATATGTGGCTTCTAGGTAAGCTTAGTATTTATAATAACCTTTAAGTATTTATATATTAGTTTTAACACTATTTTAATTTATAAAATCTAAAGCTTTTATATTATATTAATTTTTTATTTTATTTTAGTAAAACGTATAAGTTAGAACTTTTTAGAAG
>NPFG01000354.1:0-41325 GCA_002288965.1 Xylaria sp. MSU_SB201401
TATAGAATGATAGTCAAGAACGCGTGCGGCTATATCTTGAAAGATGATGTCTTGATTACTGTCTTCTTGTTGAAGGAGTGTGGCTACAGCTAGATCAATAGCGAGGCCTGGTGATCAAGGAATGTATATCACTGTCTGAAGGAAGGAAAGATAGCAACGAGTAGGCAAAGGAGTGAAACCTAGAACTGATTGTTACCTAGCAGATGAGAGGGTCATTGAGAAGTTGTGAAACTCGGGGATGCGGGACAACAAGCTCTTATACAACAACGCACATGAAGAAAAAACTGCCGGGGGGTCGACGGGATGTGACCATGCCTCACTGTTGGTGCCAACACCTCGCTCACCCTAGATGCAGGTACAGCTGTACCTAATCGTTACTATGAGTGGGAATATTATCAACGGTAATCTGCTCGACTCTTCAGGCTTGGCCTCTTACTGCAAACTAGCCAGGCGTACACATGGAGGGTAAGCGAGATGCCCCAAATCCATTGGTCGTGCCACGTTCAAGATGGTCACCATCAGCGCCCTTAGCCCGGAAACTAACAATAGCACCATTGTATAGCACAACCCATAGGGTGGGATTATGAGGCTTGACCTCGCCTCCTCAATTCATGACTTGCAGCCCAGGAGGCACTTGTGTGCTGATAGCATTCCTTAGATATTTCGAATGTGCGCCGTCTTTTCTTAGTGTTACCAGTTAGCAAACATTTTTGGCATGTACGTTGGTCAGGATACGGTGGGACTGTGCCGGAATCGAGGCCAGGAAAAAGTCTGAAAGTGTAACTGGATTTTCTATTCTGTTTAGGGTGGGGTGTATATAACACTCTGCTGACTGACATGGAAAGAGTGGAAGAGCCGACAACAAGAATTTTTTAGAGAGGGAAAGGGAAAAAAAAACTCAAGCTCGCTATTGGCTGCGATGTGGCTTCGCAGAGGCCTGGGGTCGGATTGGCCCATATTGCGGGTATTTGATCCCGGTGCCTGACTGTGCCTGGTTCCTGAATCCGCGCGTCAGCATCCCGGCCAGTCTAGGGAGGTTCCAACCACAAGGAACCAGCAGGATTGGTCGCGCAACTGTCTAGACCGACCCTCTGTGCCCTCTGTGCCTTGCAGATGCACGTCGCCACCGAGTTCAGAGGTTGGGTAAAACTGCTTGACCGGTCAAACTCGGCAATATCCAGCTAGATGCACTACGTGCCGCTTTCCAAGTAGCTCGTTCGCAGTTCTGATGCCTAGGACAAGCGCTCTGCTAATTTTTCACACCAGTTCACCATACTCTCTGCCTTTTGTGAGATGTCAATTCCCAGCAAACGCAGGAGTGAGCAAGGAGTGCTCCGCTGAGTCTTGGTTGTTCGACGCATCGAAGCCACTTAGTACACGTACGTCGTGGGTCGGCGAAGGCAACAGGTCTACTACTAGTAACTGCTGTTAAGAACCGGCCGGCCATCTCGGCACCAGCCCTATCAGTATTATCGCTCAAGGCGTGCACTAGTTTAGCGGAGCGTGGAAGCCGATAAGGAAGAGATTTCCTTTCCCGTCATTTTCACTGCCTGCAGCTGTTGGGTTCAGACAGCTTCTTGCGGGCCATTCAATTAAGATCCTTGCAGGGGTGCGGAGAACGATCGGAGGCCATCGAGCATGCAAGGTTCTACAAGTTCGGATATCTATGTACGTAGAATCTAAGAATCATTATATCATAGGTCTTCAATAATATCGATGCATATGGTAGAAAGTGCTGACCCATTGAAAAATCATGGACGCATAGGATTCGCTGTCGGCGCATATGGCGTGGAATAGTGGAGGGTGAAAATCCTGTTGCGCTTTTCGGCTGGATCCCAAGTCTTAATGGTAGGCATCAACTCGAACACAGGATGGCGACGTGGACGTACGTCTCTTGTATCTGTAGTAGCTTAATCCTTCTAGTACCCTTAACGTTAATAATGCTAGGAGAATAGGGTCGTTTACCGAATGCTCAGCGCAAGCTGATAACTATGATACTCTTCTCTAAAGATGAAGCCTTCTGATCACAATTGGCAGGCTATCGCCTGCGCACCTTGCCCGACACGGTACCTAATTGCCGCCTCACGATGTACTGGAAGTGCTAAACCAAGACAGATAGTTCCTATATGTGTGCATATGTGTAAGCCGGCAAGCAAGAGCAATTCTGTACTTCGGGTCTCGTGCCGTCTGTCAAAGTGCCTCAGCTTGCTTCGGACAAAAGACTAGCTTAAACGAGTGCGAAATGAGCGTGACCCTTTTTTTTTTTTTTTTCCCCTTCCGCGTCTCTTAAGTACTAGTCGAGTTGCATCAGCACCAGCCTTCCACACATTCGATGCTATCTTCAAGATCCAGCAGCAGAAATAGAAGCCGCAAACATTATCAGCAGCTATCGGCATGTGCGCTTATGTTAGAAAAGGGAGATACTCGAACCTCGCTTTATCCAGGCGGAATATGGCTAGTTAGCCGTTACATGTGAATGCTGACTTTGCCGTTGTAGTATAAAGTTGCAAACTCGTCATGGCAACACACCTCTTTAAAACGCTTCTCGAAATGAAGAGGTCGGCTAACGCTATGAAGAGAGACTAAGAAAAGTCGTCAGGACTGTGGTTTGGGCACGCTAATTAAGGTTACTAGGACCTGAACCAACCGCTCGGCCGCCTGAGTGTCGAGTTACACACTACATTTCAATGTCTCGCACCGAGGACGCATCGCGCATCGTGTGTTCAGCTCTAGCATAGAGCCGAGGAGGCAGCTAAGCGAGCTTCGGCTCGTATAGGTCCGGACGACTTGGAGAGAAGAGGGTCTAGTCTGGCGTTGACGAAACTAATGGAGCGCAGAGCGGATAGAATTGGATGAGCGACACAATTAACGTAGATGTCTTGTAAACGTGCCAAGCTTCTAATCGTAAAGAAAGTCGGTCATGGGAGATACCTACGCATTCCAGATTCGCAGATTTGTCTAGGGCAGAATGGCGACCGTGATGATGAGAATGTTGCGCAAGGCGGAAGGCTCAACATTGAGGATGCGTGGGTAGAATCCTTCGCCATAGCCGAAACAGTTCGTAAGAATTCATAAGAACCACTCTTAAAAGGTCTTGGCCATCTCCATGCGATGTGTTTCTTAATTCAATGGTACGACAACCGCTTTACTGTCCAATGGGGTTTATCAACCTTGCAAGCCAACAGACAGCCATTCAACCGGGGCAGCACACTTCACAGAATTTCTTGGGTCGATTTTTTTTTCTTAAGAATTGTGTTAGATTGCCGGTTTCACGTAATTTGGAATAGGATCATAGATATTTCTTTTGAGGAGGTAGTAACAACCTACACAGCGCCAACAGCAGGTTGGGCCGTACTGTACATACGCACAGGTCGGACGCGAATTGGCTGAGAGTTGACAGCTGGATTTAATTTTAGATACGGGGGATCGCATTGATACAGAACCGGCAAGGTGGCCTAGACCCTGGAGAACGTTTACAGTAGGCTTGTGGGATGAGGTTTACTGGGAGAGATGTCGAAGTAGAGGGCGAGATGTGGGCATGCACCTGTGTTCCACATGTAACAATCCATCGGGGCACTTGATGGTTAGGCGACTACAAGGCATAGGTAGTATCCGTCATGTAAACAGCGGCATATTAGTTGCTTAACGGGGGCATAACCAATCCTGAGGAGCCCACCACTTACCACCCTCGACGGAACTATGACCGAGTAAACCTTACTAAAATCATCTCTTTCACCCAAAACTCCCCAACAAGAGTTACATGCGAGTCAACAACCTGTCTCCCTCCTGTGTAGTGTAGTGCTGCCAGCTGGTTCAGTTCAGGTAGTCAACATACGTGACCCAAGAAATGCACCTCCCGGTAACGCGCGCTGCAGCACATTCCATATTTCTCTGCCTACAAACTCCACGTCAGGGAAAAATCCTCACCACTGATGACAGTGATACTCAGTAGTATCAATAATGTCGGTCATCCACTATAAGGAAAGCTTTGATAAAGGACCCCCACTCCTAAGAACAGTTTCTGTAAGCTCCAATAAGTATTACCCGGGGCCTGCCGGGGATAGTTGTATAGTGCCTTGGTGAGCAGGCAATGTAAGCATCATCGGTTCAGATGCCCACATCCACACTATCCATTGCTCCGCTCAGATACTTCCCAGGTGCACGGCCGCCATTGTTCGTCGGATCCCACTCTTTCCGCCCTTACTACCGGTAGTACCTTCTCAGTAGGTACAGGATAGTAACATCAGCTCCCCTACAGACAGGTAGTGTACTACTGTATGTAGAAGTGAGGTCGTCGGTGATTCACCTCTCACCTTGACAACCGGCTGACGCCTACACGGTTCGATAAGCTTACTTAAATCCCAGGTTACTTGAAAGGATCTGTTGCATTCACCGGTATGGCACATCTCCAGTCAGTGACTGGCCCGAGGCTCTGCCCAAGTGAGTGGATGCAACCAGGCCAGATACCTACTCTGCATGTAGATGCCAGCCAGCTTTGTCGGGCGGCCATCATTCAGTGGATGCATTCAACTGTCTATCAAGTGACGTAGATGAACGGAGCGGTCACGGAGCCAATTACATCGTTGAGGCCAAGACATTGTCGGGGCAACACGAGGTCCGCAACACAGCACCTCTGCGGCGTCGCTATATTTGACGCCCAAAACGGCAAGGAGCATTTTGCGTCAGCATACAACGGCGCCGAGCCCACCTCTTGTCAGCTCTCGCCTTACACTAGACTCTGCCTAGGCCAAAAATCGGATGTCCATAACACAATATGACGTATCCAACGAGCCCGCCTTTCGGCCTTTGCTCGTGTGGCCAACGCCAGCAAAGCCAATTTGGAAACCCATCATGGCAGCCATGGCCCTCTTGGAGCTCTGCCAACGACACTAAACACTGCTTGCCCCGCAAGGTCATCATCAAGCTACGAGGTAGTGTACTCTAAGCTTGAGAGATATGTACAGCTGGGGTTAGTCCAGCAGCCCAAGCCCAACCTCCCAACGCCGTGGGTACGGACGGCTCGGTAGTGTAGGCTGTGACCTCGTATTACCAATACAGCCGTGACTATGGGGACGACCATTCCCCATAGGCCTTCCAGCTTAGATGTCTCTCTATCTCGAGCGACGGGGAGGCCATGCTCTACTCTCGATCTTCCAAGGATGCAATGTGGGTAGACGATGGCGCGAAATCATTGTCATGCATGCGTTGACCAGGGTTTGGCCGGGGGCTGAAGTGACATCTGAAAGATCGTCCTATACTGCGATACTACCTCATGTTGGTAGTAGTGTATGTAACTGGTAGTGGCTTTTGCCAATCTGCGTTTGTACATTGGGCATCAGTCTCGGTCGTATTATTATTCTAGAAACGAAGACAGCGAGCAGGGGGTGACCGGAGATCTTCTACCAGCATCCACCGTGTAGTCGGTAGCCAACCCCTCCATAAAATTTGTATATAGGTTGCCAGGTAAGACGCCTTGTTGACACATTTGGTTCCTGTCATCTCATCCTAATATATAATCGCTTCCCACAGTCGTTACCCAGCTCACTCGTTGAAGGTTATCGACGTTGCAATCGTTTATCACGACCTGATCACTCACTTCAGTTCCTTGCTCGGAAAGCATAACACCCATCATTCTTGGTATCAGTCGTCTCTGCAACTCCGTCACCATGAAGTTTACCCAGGCTTTGGGGCCCGCTGCCGCCTTGTTCGGGGCTGTCAACGCTGGATATCCGGTCTCGTACCCCGTGGACACTCCAACCTACCCGGTAGAAACTCCTTCATACCCGGTTGAGACTCCCTCTTATCCCGCAGAGACGCCTTCTTACCCTGTTGAGACATCTACTTCATACCCAACAGAAACGCCATCGTATCCTGTCGAGACTCCCTCATACCCTACGGAGACTCCTTCTTATCCGGTCGAGACTCCTACCTCGTACCCTGTTGAGACTCCTTCTTACCCTGTGGAGACTCCAACTTCGTACCCCACGGAAACGCCATCATATCCTGTCGAGACACCCTCGTACCCAGTTGAGACTCCTTCATATCCCGTGGAGACTCCTTCGTACCCAGTTGAGACTCCTACCTCATACCCGGTAGAGACGCCTACCTCATACCCGGTAGAGACGCCTTCATATCCGGTTGAGACTCCCACTTACCCCGTGGAGACTCCCTCGTATCCGGTTGAAACCCCTTCTTACCCCGTAGAGACGCCATCATACCCAGTCGAAACTCCTACCTATCCTACGGAGACCCCTTCGTATCCTGTGGAGACTCCCACTTACTCTACTTACACCCCTTCCACCTACCCTACTAGCAGCTACCCTATCTACACGCCTTCTTACCCCGTGGAGACCCCTACCTATCCCACGGAAACACCTTCGTACCCTGTAGAGACTCCTACCTACCCGACAGAGACGCCTTCGTATCCTGTGGAGACTCCCACTTACCCTACGGAGACACCTTCTTACCCTGTTGAGACGCCGACCTACCCTACCTACACTCCTTCTACCTATCCTACTAGCAGCTACCCTACTTATACGCCAACCTACCCCACGGAGACTCCTACTTACCCTGGTAGCTCGACTTTCGTCACCTACCCTTCATCGACAGTCTCCATACCCGCAACCTCCACCAGCCCCGTGGTCGTTCCCACAGGTGCGGCTGCTAAGGCCGGCCCTGTCGGTGCCTTGATTGTTGCCGGCATTGCTGCTTTGGCCATGTAAGAGGTTACCAAGATGTGAGCATCGATGATGTTGTTTATATCGGAAACGAAAATGGAGTATTCACGAAGCACCGACAACAGAGGGGATTTCACAAAATGTTTGGTATATTGGCGGGACTGGGGTTGCTGAATTTAATGGAACGGGAAACACTTTCTGGCCACTCATTCAAGTCGGGGGGGTTTTTCGGATAAGGGATGACTCTTACGATACGAACTCAGCGACGACTTCTTTTAGATATGGAAAATCCACGCGGGCTATTATTGGTAATATCAGGACTGTACGGACAGGTGGGCGTTTTAATTCATTGGCCGGTTGCTCCTCACGACATATTACATACTACATAACTACGCTCCTTTCCCGCAGCAATAATAGGTACCTTGCTATTGCAAGATTAATTGACAGATAGAAATAAAAGCATGGTTACAGACCTACTACTCTCTCCTTCTGGCTCATCGTGAACACTGACTTTGTCGATTGTATTGAATCCTTCGATATCGTGCCACTTGACCGAAGACATATCGGTTGACGAAGCCAAGAGATTTAGCACCTCGTATTTACCGAACTCCACACCTTCGGCCTCGTCCCGTCGAGCGCCCCGTTATGTGTTAGTGCCCACTACACAAACCACCTACTCAGTAGGCAGACCGCTAGTAAGGCGAGTGCACGCTACTTACAGTAGCTAGCTCGCTTCTCTTGAACGGCTATCTCCATACAGTAGGTATCTGGCGTGAGGATACGCTTCTACGCTGCAGGAAGCGATGAGACTCTGTCAGCTCGGTCTCGCAAGATTGGATAGTAGCTGAGGGGTTTCGCCTGTCGGCAGTGTAGATCGTAAGCCCTAGGCGTCCGTGAGGGGAAGTGGTTTGCGACAATGATCTTTCATTGCATGTTGCGTAAACTAAACCTTGGAAATCCATCACTTGGGCAACAGCTTGCAGGTAGCTTGCGTGTATATCCAGCACAGCACGGCCAAGCCCAAAAGCCCAGCTGGAACATTACACAAAAGCCACCCATTTTGATCACAGCAGTTGTGGTCAAGCCTCTTGGTGCCGCCTACACTCGATGTGTACACAACCAGATGAGCACCGCACATGTCTATTGAGTCAGTTTTCGAGCCGCGAAGGTTCGTTGGATAGCACGCCACGCCAATGTGTGTCTCGGTGAGGTTGAGTTTCTGAGTGTTGTACTACCTATTGTGTACCTCACCACAGAGGAATCACAGAGGACCTACCAACCTCCCCAGCCATTCATCCACTTACAAGTATCAGCGTAGCATCCCCGTCACGTCACTAAAGCAACGCTTCTCGGATGGTCCACGTCGTTCGCTTTGGGCGGGGCCTAGCATGGGCTTGATTGGTCCTATGATATCCACAGATGGTACTGAGTATGCTGAGCTGGTGAAATCGTTCGCCCGACGTGGTCTGGGCCGCAAGAGCCAACGTTACCTTCAGTATTATTTGGCAGAGTATGCAGCATGTGTTCAAGCTGACTCAGATACTCAAAATTCCTATGGCACAGCATTGATCATATATGTGAGATTTAATTACTAGTCCTATATGCTCTCTCACCGTCAACAACATTGCGCGATTGGCTCGTAAGTCTTCGCGATTTCTAGGTTATATCCAGCAAATGCCCCTCGCTAGGCAGCCGTCGGACCCCACTTACCACCAGGTATGCTGCACATGGTGGTATTTGGATATCGGGAGTAAGCAGAGATGTGATGCCACAAGTGCATGCATAGATGAATGTTCGGGAATTCCAGGACCTTCGCATCGAGACAGTGAATTGGAGGTAGCAATTAGTAATTCGAGGAGCCGTGGCTACGATAACTAACCTGGAATATGAAGCCCCGGCAGTCTCGCGCAATGCCCAGCGACCAATGATATCAAATGTGCATTCCAGAACAAGAAATGTCCGAACACTTACACCCAGATGCGGCCTACTGGAGAAGTGGTAGATTGACGGTCACACGCCGAGCTGGTGTTGGCCTAGGATGACAACGTGAGAGCAGCACATTGCCTGCCTGGGTATTCAGCTCTCCAGAAACCGCGGTGTCTTATGCTTATTCCGAAACAATAGACATTTCGCGGACTGTGGGACAGAGCACCGCAGCCGCTCTCGTCATCAATGTCAGCCTTTGATGCGCGTGTCTCGCGTACGCCTGTTTTCCGAATAAGATGCAGTCTAACATAGGAACTACGATTGATCTGCATATTGTCTCAGTCAATCCGTATAGGCCAGGGCTCGAAGGATTTCTTAGTCGATAAAGGAGATTGCTCAAAGCCTTCTATACGAACACGTCAACAGCAATCAATGAAGTGAAGGTGGGCGTGCTAGATGACTGGCACTTCGTGTTTGGGTGCCACGCGTGTAGCATCCGGCAACAACTTGTTAACTGACGAAGAGTCGGTTCTGAGGCGTCTCACTCTTTTCACAAGCCCTAGTGGCCAAGGGATCAACATGTACAACACTGTGACCAGCTATAAAGCCGCTTATAGTAGAAAAACAAGCCAGCATCGTCATTCGAAAAAATGACTTAATGAGTGCTAGACGAAATTATCTTCAATAACGATATGAGAAGTTTGCCACACTCAGACGAGCCTAGATTTACGGGCTCAGAGACACTCACTGAGAAGTTACAAGTATTATGATCTATAGTGTCGTATATTTACATAACCTTCTGGCTCCAATAATGGAGCTTTATGTGTAGAGTTACACATTCATTTGCGGTCTTCTAAATTGTCCTAAAGCCATAGATATATGTCTTAGCTCAGCGAGAGCTGAATAGCCTGTGCGGGCAAGGTAAGGCTGGACCAACACGAAGACTTCCGTTACACCATGTTCAGCTCAGATGAACTTCGCGTGCACCTTTGTACAACATGTACCAACAGAAAATAGAAATATTGATCCACAAGAGATTCATATGTACTTGGGAGGAGCAAATTAGCATCCTCCACTAGCGTGTCAGCTATAAAACACATTATCGACTAGCTTAAGCAATTTGATACCGACAGCACAAACATAATATAAAATAGTGGGTTGTAATAACAAGTCAAGTTATAGCAGCGCCGCATACTCTAGGGTTGAGAATTGTTAGCTATAGTTTGCTTATCAGATATGGCACTCACGATAGCCTAGCAGCGAACATTAGTGCCACTTCTACTTTTGCTTGGATTATATTTTGACTTCAAGATGTCCATTATTGGGAAACAGGGATGGAAGATGATTATATACAGAGTCAATGTCACCTACAAAAGTTAGGAAGATATCTAAATAGAAAACTCCAAGAAGCTCAACAGTGATAGTAAGAGATCACTCCATTTCAATACCCAGCTTCAAACGCCAATACACTGAAAATCAATACCTATCATGACCGTGAATCAATTTGACTACTGGCCACATCCAGTAGTTAATCCGATTGGGATCCGTATTGGTTAGATCCGACTTTATCTTCTTAGCTCTTGTTGTCGTTGCTATGTTCAAACTGAATGCCGCGTGATCTCGAGCGCCAGTTTCGCTTGTTCTGATGTTCAAAATTGCGAGAAAGTTTATCAAAAGCCAGTGTGGCAACGATCGCGCTTGAAACGGTACATTGGTGGTATGTACCCCAGGCTGACACATACACATTTATCTTTGAGAGAGAAATCGGCCCGGGAACCGCTAGGTGCTGCTGTAAACCTTGCGTTTTCGCCAGTGCAGTTCTAAGTGCTGTTGATTGTTGTGGCTTAATTACATGATTGGTTGAGACCTCTTGCAACCCCAAGTTGAGATAGTACACGATGTGTCGTATTCTTATATACCTGTCTACATAATTGGTAAAACCACCATCATCCCCGGAAGGCTAGGGAGTGGAAGTTGATAAATCAGAAGCCCTGGAATCGCATGCTCTGATTAATAACTCCTTAGGCCTGTTCGAGGTGCAGAGGCGATTAAGAAGGGCCGAGAAAGTTGCCGCAAGGAGCCCGAGCCCCGAGCCCCGAGCCCCGAGCTCAGATTTTATTCAATGATGGCATTTTACGACTTTTTGGCTAAACTTTTTGCTTAGGGGAAACCTGTGGTGCAAATTGTCATTTGCTAATTATTGACTTGAGGCTATCGTCTAATACATCTAGCTAGATCCTACACGAATTATCGTAAATCTGACGGGAACTTGGGGAGTTTGGGGAGTATCGGTCTCGCATAAAGCTGAATCTATCGATCATATTAAGATAGGAAATGACATGCCTAGAGGGAATACTCGATGATATGAAGGCACAAATAAGTTGCGAAGAGGACCCGTACTCAGGCTATAATTGATGAAGGATCAAAAGATGGACAATCTGCGTTACAAGCTACCGACTCATTTTGTCATCAAGTCTAATCGAATATACTGGGACAGATGAATCGAGAGAGTCAGTAGTTGGACTGGCCAGAATACTACTCACTCGCTGGTGAGATTAATGCTCAACCATGATGCTGATACTAAAGGTCTGTGTAATTGGCTTTGGTGATAAATCGACTTCATAGTTCAAACGGGTCATAGAACGATACAGAGAGCACGAGATTTACTCCTCCAAGACGTAACGGTGTCGTCAGCCAGTGCATATGCATAGGGCTGCTTGTGATGAAACGACCAAACAGATTGTATGTCTTTGTCTTGCCGTGAAACGAGAAATCCACAAGGCTGATGCTTGGTGTGTTGTTGGGATAATTAGTTCTCATACTTTTTCTAGACTGAATTCTGGCCACGTCTGGGAAACTTGCGAGTCCGCCGTACGGTGGGTTCGGCCTATCATTCTCCATACGATCAAAATCATGGTACAAAAAAACATTATTTACGGCCTGTGGCGCTGATCGCAAGCTTATATAGCCTGCCATCCGGAATCAAGGAATTTGGGCGTGTAGTATCCACTAGAGCTGGGGGGGCGAAATCGTGAGATGCCTGTCATTGAAACAAACACCAATTGTACCTTGTTTTCTACGCAAGGGAATCGACGCGTGCAAACACCGCTGCCATGGTTTTGGATGCTAGACACATCGAGTGTTGGACTGTTTTGACTAGGATGTCCTTGCACAATTCGTTTGCTACATAACTCCCTTGTATGATTTCGACAGCCGCATCCGCATTTGCCCTCCAGATATCAGATACTTAGGCATGAGAGAATGACTATGAGTTTTGTCAAGACATTGTACCAACTTTCAGTAGCCATACCATAACTTTGCTGCCTCTTTTTCTGTATTCTGACAGCCAGTATTTTTAATTAAATCATGCACATTTTACCGCATTTATATTAGGAACTATAAATATGACAAATGCAACCGATCTAAGGGATGTCTCTCTCATCCCTACGTGACAAACACTCGTGTCACGAGAGCCGTAACTTCAGGATGTTGCTATTTTGCTTCTATACCCAACGAGCCCAATGTGATCTTGTTTCTATCTTAAGAAAGCAAGTTCTTGCTGCAACATTACTTATCTTGCACACCAACGGGCAAAATTGAATCATTCTCCTTGGAGACGATATTGTATCGCTAGCACCTCATTTCGAAAGGAAACACTGTTGCTGGCAACATCGTTTTGGTTGTCTTCATCTCACTTCACTTGCTTGGAATTGGTTAAATGGCATTGGACATGCCTGACAGCTACCTTGATGGGATAAGGGACCAGCCCGCGGCCCCTCCCCCTCCCGGCGTTATTCCCAACTTCGACAACCCACCGAACAATAATGAACTAGCAATCGCTGTTCTCGCAACAAGCATAGTGATAACAACGTCAGCGTTCCTTATAAGGGTATATTCCAAAGTGTTTTGCACGAAAAAGATTAACATTGAAGATTGTCAGTCTGTCCAGAACTATCCGAACTTTGGGACGAACTAATAATCATCTAGATCTTGGTATTCTGTCATTTGTAACCACATTCCGCCTTACCAGTTCTACGTTTAGTTGCTGACGGCAGCAGCCCTTCTTTATCGCTGGAACCTGGGTGTTGATCACAATACATCGCGGCCCAGGATTCTTCGTTCACCAGTATAATCTTCGCGTAAGAGATCTGGAAGAGTTCCTTTATGTTAGTGCCACTTGCCGAGCTTGTTTCTGTGTCTCGTAGTGACTTATGGGGAATAGGCATATACCCTTTCGACGACACTCTACTGCGTCACACTTCTTCTAGCGAAGGCGGCGATTCTTTTAGAATGGACTCACATATTTGTCGTCAGGTCCAACCATAGCAAGTTCTACTGGACTTGCTATAGTATGATCGCGGTCAACACTTCTTTGTACCTTGCTACGATCTTTACCATCACGTACGCTTGTACGCCGCGCGAAAGAATCTGGCGAAGGTACCTTCCTGGAACTTGCATCAACATCAATGCGTTCAACCTCTTCATCACGGTATTTCACTTAGTATCTGATGTTCTCATGCTGCTATTGCCCCAAAGGGTCATTTGGAACTTGAGACTCGCCACAAAGCAAAAGGTTGGTGTCTCGGTAGTATTTTCCGGGGGTGCAATGTACGTCTTCCGCCTTCACTTTGCCACTCCAAATCGCCCCTCTGGGTCTAATACTCAAGTTAGCGCTTGTATCTGGGCAGCTGGCCGGGTCGCATCTGCTGTCCATCTCAGCGTGTCTCAAGACAGCACGTACGCATATAGTCAGTATACGTAAGTTACCACAGCTTAGAAATTCCCCCCTGATTCTCGCGTCTATAATCACTTGCTTCAGAGCATCTGGAATATCTCATATAAGAGGCAATTACTAACATTAGTGGTTTATTAGCTTATGGGGTCTAGCAGAAGTCTCGACAGCGCAATTCGTGTTCTGTGTCCCTACGTTTCCTGTGATAATTCGGCAAGCATCTTCTATGCGCGGTCTTTGGGGCTCTATACGTTCAAAAGCAACGTTGGCTCCTTTCTCACAACCTCTCGAGTCGAATAGCACAGTATCACAAGTACCGTCCACAACATATCCTCGAGCTACATTTGATTCTGGACCTGCAATGCCAGAAGGGAAGAGGAGAGATAGGAGTCTTACAAATCCGGAAGCAATACGATCACAAGGTAGGCGGGCCTTGGATCAGCAGCGCACTAACTCCGAATCATACCTGGGCGGAATACTCATTACTACGGAGATTGACATTATAACACACGAGAGAGCGAACACCCCAGAGGTGAATTTTTTTTGAAGAGCAGTGGGCAGGTTACCTGGTAAATGCATACCACATTAATGATTGTTTATGATACGTCAAAATGGGCAGATATTGCCAAGCCATTCATGTCTCGTATTATGGCGCACACTTTTGCCAGCGTGTGAGCCAGGGCTACACTTCTGTATATATCGATATATAGTCGTATGGAGCACGATATTGATCATATTGCGAAACTAGCTGTTTGGTGCGAATGATGACAGGACTCTGCTTAGTTCCACGGCGTAGGAGGAGTATTGCACCATAAAATGTACGGCGACCGGCATTACTATTACTAAAGAGCGACACGCAGCAGGTCTGGATTACGATTTTGAAAGACTTCTGACATAAAGATGCTATAAATTCACTTATCCCTATTTAAGTGCCGAATTGGGCACGAAGAGAGGCATGGAATCTGTAAGAACCTTTTTATTTGATCCATCTGCATCCATGATCACGATGGTACCATACTTCTAGAACGTCTGATCGTACAAGGCTGCCTCCTCTTTGAAGCCGAACTCGCCCGTGTTGTACATGATGCGGCTGTCGTGGGTCCAGGTCGTGTGTGCGTCATTGGCGCCCGTCGTGGCAAGGCATTGGAGATCTGAGCCATCAGGACGGATGGTGCATACGTCGAAGTTGGTATAGCTGATGGGTCGGCTGAAGACGATCTTCTCGCCATTTGGTGACCATCCCAGCAGATTGTCTCGTTTGTCTGTGAGATTTCGTATGCTCTTGTCGTTCAGATCAATGACTACGAAGAGGGGAGGAGGCGTTAGCATGAATTTTCATAGAATAGACGTGTTGCGCTAGGGTGGAGCCGCTAAGGGCTTGGCCATATGCTCTTCACCGCTATTTAGTAAGGAGCCTTCGAAAGCCACCTTCGTAGATCACGATAGTTACGAAGATAGCATATTTGAGCTTCATATCCAGCCATGTAGGTGACCCACGCTAGTGCGACAAGACGACAACAAAACTTACTGCGTAACCCATTGCGGGCTCCCCATTTACGAAAGACGATATAGCGTCCATCGGCAGAGTAAAAGGGCTTCGAAGTACGAGCCATTTGCCGTTGCCCTGTAGATTTTCGCCGCATTGTTCGCACGAGATTGAAACCATGCTCCAAGGCCGAATGCAATCCATTCTCCATCGGGCGACTACGCAGGTTGGAATGCTCCAGCAAGACCTTGTCCGAGCTCTGTAGGATCGAGTTCGCCGGAAATGATGGCATCAAATGGTACAAATCGGTCTGACCCATCTGGATTGAACGTTACGACCGACGAGTTACTTAGTTATTTCTCTGTCATGACTAGCTTATTGTTTTGTAGCGACAGCTGAGGGAATACGTCGGTGAATATGTATTCCCACTCACTATCCCAGCTAAGCAAAACCCCTGCATCACGACCACCCCCTATTACAACCACCCCCCCCTGCCTAATAAACATATTACTTTCAAAGCTATTTACATTACTAATACGTTGTTTTTAAAGCCGTTTTTGGTATTTTTATTAACTCTTAGTAGTTCTAACCTATATAACATCTTCCGTATCTATATTCTCACGCTCTAAAACGTTTTAATCAAAAGCTTTATTAGTATATATAGTTCTTCTACGTAGTTCGCGTTTTACTTTCTATATATGCATTATATAAAAAAAGTTATTATTAAGACCTATTTTAACTAACTTACGCTTAACCTTAGCGTTTTAGTTAATTTAGGCTTTAAAAGTCTTAATTTTTACTTTTAAAAATATAATTACTTAAGCTTTTTAATTTAAAGCTTTACTAGCTTTTACTAAAAATAGCCTATATAAAGGATTATTAAACAAAAGGTAAGTTATTATTAGCTTCTATATACTAGCTTATAATTACTAGCTTTTAAAAGGTATTATAATTATAATTTTAAAAGCTATTATTAATAGGTTTAATATAATAAGTTGTTTTTCTATAGTAAGTATTAGTAGTATAGCCTTTATAATACCTTTCTTTTTAAATATAATATATTTTAAAAATAGTAGCACTTACTAGTCCTTTAACTATATCCTAGCTATTACCTATACTTTTTTTATAGTTTTCAGTAGTAATATAGCTTCGCAAGCAGCTTTATATACTATTACTATATCCCTTTTAGAAGGCTTTATACTAAGGCGCTTTATAAGCGTCTCTTAAAGCTCGTTTTTCAACTTTTTTTTAAGTAAACCGAAAACTCCGACATCTAATAGCTATAAGACGTAACTATAATAAGGCTTATAAAATAAAAGCTAGACCTTATTTAAAAGGCAGGTCTAAAAGAACTTATCGTTTATATAAGATTTATAGCTATTATATACTAATATATACTATATATTGCTAAAGTACTTCTAAATATAGGGTATAAATAAGTCCTATAGCTACTTTAAGGCTATAAAATTACTAGTCTATCTATTAAGAGAGTAGTCAAATTGCTAGTCTTTAAATAAACCCCGGTTCTAGTCTGGAAACTATTAACTTTATATCTTTACACCCTTTTAAATCATTAGTAGCAATAAAGCTATACTAGTAATACTAATAGCTTTAAAGATAGTAATCTATTTGCCTTTTTTAATAGCTTTTTTAAAGATCTAGCGTAGGCTAGTATTAGTAACTATAAAATAATTATTACTAACGCTTTAGCTAATACTTATTTTATCTATATTAAAAAAGCGTTTTAAGGGGATATTTACTACTTCTAGGACCTTAAAATAGTTAAAAAAGAGGTTAATATTAACTGCTATTATACTATTAACATATATATAGTTAATAAATTGCGATCTAGTTAACTTTACTACTTTATTTCGAGCTAAAAAACGGTAATACCACTCCTTCCTAAAGCTTCTATTATTGCTAAAAGCATTAAGTATATATTTAGCTATAAGTCTGAACTTAAATATTAAAGGCGCAAAGCCTAGCCTAGCCTGCCCTATAGCCCAGTTTGCTAACTAGCTTTTATAATAAACAGATAAGGCTTAAAGGTTAGCGTAGGTCTGTTTTTAGGTTAGAATACCTTGAAGGCGGCGGCGTAAATATAATTTGTTAATATCCTATTTTCGTACTGCAGTCTGAATTAGAGACCTAAGTATAACTACGTGAATAGCAGCCCTAGCGCGATGATTTTTTAAATCTAAAGATATAGTGATAAAAAGGAGTCAATTCTAAGTCAAATAAAGGTAAAAAATCATTATGAGACCTAAACGCGGTCGCGTTATTAAAGAGTGTTTAATTGAGGTAGCTGGGGTTAAAGCGCGTTTTGGGGGGCCGGGGGGCCTGGTCGCGATGGGGGGTGGTCGTAATGCAGGGGTTTTGCTTATAGAGGGGCTTTTCTAGAGGACGCTGCGCCTGGCTCGGTACCTCGTAGACTATCTTCGTAACCGTCGGGCGACCATGACGGAGAACGAAGAGTAACATTCAAGAACAGGTTGCCTTGATTATAGTATAAGTCCTCGGACGAGCCACCTTTCAGATGATATCCAATCTTGCCATTGGGCAAGAACTATGGGAGGATTTTGCACCCAACGCCTGAGGTATGTTTTGTGCGGGTTTTGCCGGTCTCGAAATCCACCGATACGATCTGCGAGACCACTTTAGCTACTCCCTCGGGGCGGCGAGAGTTCCAAGTATCTTCTCTGCTCATCTCGTAGTAGATTACTGACTTTCCATCTGGTGAAAATTTGGGGGAACCGAGAGAGTAGCCGGGTTTGGTAACAACCTGTCGAAAGTCTGACCCATTAGGTCGGATGGCGTAAATTGAGAGCGTTTGGGTATGCTCCCCTCCCGTACCGTTCCCGTGACCAGTCCACGCGGTGTTACGGTCTGATAAAAAGACAAGCCATTCCCCGTCTGGCGACCGCTGGGGGCGGAAGTATCCATCAGGCAGGGAAGGGTCCCCAGCTACCGCAGTGGTGTTGGTCAAGTTCTGCCGCTTGCCTGTCCTCAGGTCCTGGACTTAAATGTTGACTTTATATCCGTACTCCGAAGAGGCATAAGCGATCTTCTTTCCGTCCGGAAACATAGAAACAGCGTCCTCTATTGACGACGTCGACTGCAGCCTTTCAAGGTCGGTCCCGTCCACTCGGACTCGATATATATCCGAGTTCCCATCTCTATTGCGCTCGGTAGTGAACAGAACCCATTTCCCGTCTGCCGAGAATGTCGCGTGATAGTCGAAGTGAGAGCTATTCCCCAGAAGCTTATGCGTGTTCGTACCCTCAGCATTCGCTATGTAAAGGCCAGAGCCTGAAGGTCTAATTCGGTTCATGAGAAAGACCCATTTCTTGTCACTCGCAGCTGGTAGACCGTGTGCCGAATGGACATTGAAAGGAGAGGCTATGTCTCTAGTGTAGCCCATATAACATGCCAAGCCCTGGACCGCCGTAGCGGCAGAGCTAAGAATGGGGATTAGATAAAGCCGCATGGCGCCTTCCCGAGCCGGGTGAAACCAAGGCTCCAGAGTTGATTAGCTGAACATTGGCGATGCGAGCAACGTTGTCGTCCAGCAGGCGAGTTCATATATCATTCCAACTGTGGGGGCCTCTTAACTTCCTTCCACTCTTGTATGGTCTCTCGGAGATTCATGCCTCTCCCGGATAGTAAATCTAAGCGACGCATGGTTCTCCTCGTTGCGGCACTCTTAGGAGGTAGATCCAGCACTCCACGTGTTACACCCGGCGCCAGTATCTCCCCCAGCAGGCCCCAGGATGTTGGGTATTAAGCGCCATCTGATAACTGATCTTGGCAAAATAGATGCTAGTTTCCTATTCTGGCGAGATCGGCCTGGGCACGCAAAAGGTACACCAAAAGAGCAGCAACCGGAGGATCGAGGGAGCGCATAGATCGGCCCGCTAGATGCCTAGGTGATACTCTACTTGGCTAGGATCTGGACGAAAAAAATAGCCGCGTAATCTTCAAGCTATCTACTGGTGGAACTCGGAAATTGGTAATATGGTGCCGAATTTCGAAATATCCAGTTGGTTCGCATTGTGTGTTTTGGGCCAATTAATAACAATGAAACTTGCTCAAAGTAAAGCGGGCATCGAGTCCGAGCGCGAGGGCCAGGGTGTCGGTCGAAGCATGCACGCAGAGAGATTTGCAATGAACTATGGACTACTCCATACAAGATATAATACAAGTAGATTTTCTACTTAAAGCGGAGGCTCTCGCTCCATGCTGTAAGACCAAAGTAAAGTATATATACACGAGGAATGGAAATCTGTATGGTCAACATACCCCTAAACCAATTCTGAATGGTCCAGATCATGTTTAGTTCAAATGTCCAGGCTCCCCTTCCACTGCAAGATAATGTGCTCTCCCAAGCGCATGGCAAGGCTTACTGCTGCTGACTCATATGTCTGCGCCTCCGTCCGCCGCAATGGATCTGAGAAGGTCGCGGCGAGAAATCAGGGATCGGCTCAAGCGATGCGGTCGACGAGGATGACGGTGTGGGAAGTACAGTTATTGTCACCGGCATTGAGCTAGTCACCACGATATGGGTCGTGCTCTCAGTTTCCGACGTAGAAGAAGATGATGACGACGACGTATCCGAGGACGCATCCTGCAACGCATCTTCCGCGTTGAGAGGAGCCGGGATGGGGCCCGGTGCTAGGTAATCGTCGCTCTTGAGATCGTATGTTGGGGGGCCGGTATAATCTTTTGCTGAACAGTGCGCATCGATGTCCTTACACTTGTCTCCCCACACCTCGCAATTGCGTCCACCAGATGGCATTTGCTGTGCCCAACATGCGTTTGCCTGGCTCCAGCAGTCCTTGACGGCGTTCCAGCAACCGGTCGAGTTGTCTTTGTATGAGGGGACTTCGACACCACACCAGTTTGCGTTAACCAAGAGACAAGAATCAGGGATACCGCCTTCCGTTTGACGTATCACTGTGCCGCTCAATGCCTTTTTAACTGCAGCTGGCACAAAGGGCTCGGGTCCCATCATCGGGTAAGGCTTCTTCGGGTCAGAATATTCCTCGTCAGAATAGATATTGTAGGTAACCGAAGGGTCATCTTTTGTCAAATATCCTGGTATGCTGACGCTCTTCTCGGACGGTATATCGAGTTCGGCAGTCACAGAGCTCTCAAGGAATACTTGGGCGCAACCGATGTAAAACTGGGGCTCAACTTCCGGCGTGACGTTATGCATTGCTACCACTTCCGGTCGAAACAAATAGCTACCCGCGGGTAGCGCAGTCGGGATCTGTACGGATATCAGTCCGTTGGTGTCGATGAATTTTTCAGTTCCCCATTTGTCAGCCTTCATGTCGTATCCCTCGCCCCAAAGCTTGAACCAGCCAGGCCCTGTGGCGTCAGCGTCAGGACTTGACAGCCGCTTAGCATAGACCGCAACGGGTCCCTTGCTGTTGGACGCATGTTAGCCATCACCACCACTTCGAGCAAGAGTGCTGAAAGTATAGATCACTTCATAGTGATCACCGAGAGACGTGCACCTGCACCCTCGAGGTAACCGGGGCAGGATAAATGACATTAAGATGCACTTACTGGCTTTCGTCAATGAAGCCTGTCCCCGCCCTGGCAGGGTTGAGTCGATACTCAAAGGTCAACTTGGCCCCGGCAGGTGCTGAGCAAGTGTAGTTCACTGGAACTGTACCGCTAAAACCACAGGTCATGTCATCGCTTGACAAGTCGACGACGGGCGAGTTTCCATGCGCCAGGTCTGTGTTCTGTCGAACACATGTTCCGTCACCTTGCCCCTGTTTTACATCGTTGATGTAAAGGCTTGTGAATAGTGTGTGAGCATTAGTCACAGCGAACAGATAGGTCACTAGACCGAAAATCGTATTTGTTCTCATCTTCGGAAGGGAATGAAGCACGAGGAGATATATCGCGGTGAGTGTTTCGAGCAGCCAAATTGGGATTTTGAATAAACAAATACAGATAAATCTGTCGTTCTACGAGTGAGAAGTGAATAAGACGGCTCAACCTGAAGCTTGGAAAAGAATGTACGGAAATGACAGTAAAATCTCGCTATAGCGAGAATGATCTCCAAAAAGCGCAAGAAAAGAACGAAATGCCCTTAACAGAGCAGGTGCTTTAGAACAAAGACGAAGGAGAGGTGACTTGAAAAGGCCGTAGCTGAAGGGCCACGAGAGTAGGCCAACCATTGTGTTTAAGTCATACTTGCACCACACCCCATGAAGGGATGAGGGAGTGAATAGAGCGCGACTCTAAGGGTCTTGGCAGGAGTTCTTTGAGTACGCCGCCAACAATATTGCGGAATCTTGCAGACGGGCGTTTAAACTGTAGCCTCTCCTTCATCTTACTTAGCAGCGCTTGTGGACGTGCCAAAGCAACGAGGGAACAATAAGCGCCCTAAAGCCGGGGGCGACGTTTCAAATAGGGCACGCCAAGAGAACGATCTCCCCGCACTTTGTTTCGAAACCTGCAGCCGACGATAAGTACAATAAGTGCGACATTGCGGCTGAGAAGGCCTGGGGTTAATCTTCCGCTCCATCGAGGAGGGTAGACGGACGCTTTCCGCTCTTGCTTTGTTATTCTTTTTCCGAATGACTACCAACTGTCAAGTTGACCCGGGTCAACTGAAGATTCAACTGCAATAATAGCGAATGGCACCATGACTCGCTAGTTCAAAGAACTGAGGGTGGCGCTTCCGAATACTAAAGCGGCTCTTTACCTGTGGTATGGGGACAAAATCTCCATGGTCGTAATTAAGATATATCCGAAACGCGCCCTCTCGATGCGCCTTCTCCCCCTGCAGACTCTACTCTGGACCTAACCTCTCGAATGAGTGCTTTGGCCTCCTCGACTTCAACGCCATCCTGACATAATTCATTTGCTAGGCGACCCGCCGTTGCATAATCTTCAGTTCTCATAGCGAAGCGTGCAAGCCACATTCTCGCCTTACTAGTGGCGGCTGTGACCCCTGTACCCTCGGTACCCGTCCCACGGCCAGCCCCTTCCCCATCGTCGTCGGAACCTCCACCAGGCGAATCACGGTGTATAGCAATACTATCAGTCTGACTGTCGCCTGCTGGGCCAACTTCCTGTGCAACACACATCTCCATGTACGCTTTTGCGTCCTCGCCTTCGCCCAAATCATCGTACATGCCAGCAATTTGTAGCAGTATTTCTGGGTCGCCGCGCATAGTATCGGAAGCGCTCTCAAAGCTGCTACTTGCTTCGTAAAAGCTGTCGGCCATCAGAGCTCGTTTAAGGGCCTTGATACCATCCCGAAGTCTTCCCATGCGCTGGAGACAAGAACCGACTGCCAGCCACATCTTCCCGTCCCAAGGTCTAAGCCCCGCCGCCTTCTTGTAGTACCAAAGGGCATTACGCATGCATCTCTAACATCTCATAGGTTTGTCCAAGTCCGTACCAGGCGCGGTAATCCCTGCGGTTGACGTCTACCGCTCGTCTATACGACTCGATAGCTGCGTGAGTGTTTTTCAATTCCACATATTCATGGCCCATGAGGGTCCAAGCCGAGAGACAGGCACGGTCCAAGGTTAGAGCTCGCCTGAAGTATTGAACTGCCTTTTCGTGAAGTGATAGAAGTGAGTAGTAGTTCCCAATAACCACGCAGGATTCGGGACGGAATTTATCGACATTGCTGCAAAGATGTGCTAAAAATGCCAACTTCGGTCTCGCGTTCATCACGTAGAGGATATTGGAGTAATGATCGAGCGAATCCAGGCGATAAGGGTGAAGTGAGAGCAGATGACTAAAACTTTGCTCCGCAGCCACCAAGTCTTTTGCATGGTACAAAAGAAGAGCGTTGCATGTCATTAAGAACGAAGAAGATGGAAAGATGTTGAGAAGTTGATCAAGAGAGTTGCCCAGATTGGCATCGTGTTGATAAAGTTCGAGTGACGTATGTATGTGAAACATGAACGATACAATATTTTGCGGTAGACGGGCCATCACTCGGTTCAACTACCAGGATTAGTAGCAATCCTTGAAGATTCCTAAGGATATGGATGAAACTTACATCGTCAACCCGCGTTATAAGCGAGGTCATCTCCAACCAGCAGCCCCAGTTCATAGGAAACAAATGCACACTTCGAACAAGCCAATAAAGAGCTAGTTCCTCGTTCTTCTCCTTAGCAAGAACCATTCCGTAGCTGTAACATTAAGTTAGTGAGTAGGATATAGCACAATAATAGTCTGACACCTACAGGTACTCCAGCCAGCCCTGGCCATCCGTATCTTGGCCATCTTCTGTCTTGCGACTCTCGAACCATGTCTCCAGCACTCGACCAACAGTAATCAATTGCTTGTTCACGCAAGTACCAAGATCTTGAGGACCCATGACCATTTCTGCGTCTTCGTCCTTTCGTTTCTCGCCGGATAGAAATTTGGCGTAGAGGGAGAGAAACAAACTACGTTGGCTGATTTTTGGGATTGCCTGTCCATTTCTTGGCTTAGAGTTACCGTTGGTGGCCTTGGCCTTGGCCTTGCCCTTGCCCTTCGGAGTGGCATTCGTCTCTTTGGGGGAGATGATACCGGTCAAAGTGGTTTCGGGCAAGAAAACAGCGGCACATCGGTCATACTCTCGACAGTCGAACAAAGATTTGGCGAGTAGGTACTTGCTAAACTCATTCGCTTCGAGCAAAGCTTCCTCTGGGTCCACATTCGGGACCACAACAGTCGAGGTGTATGCACTAGAGACATCGGAGAGTCGCGAGTCGTCAAGCGAGAGTTCTGCCTCGGGGATGGCATTTAGAAGCTCAGCAGCCCTAATGAGCATAACCAACGATCAGCTCAGCTATCCGGCATATAACGTCGCTTGTCAGGGAACATGGCCTACCACTTGGACGACTGATAGAGGCATCTTTCAGAGCACTTGACCACAGCCTCCTGTAATGCACTCCGCAGCTGGGATTTCTCCCGGTCATTCAGGGACATGGTGCTGTACTATAACATGGATGCGTCAGCATCGAATAGCGACGAGCGGATGTAGGATCAAGGTCCAGCGATTCCCAGTGAGGCCAGGCGACGCCAGAAATAGCTGAACAGCGAGTGAAGTGAGGTCGAGGCGAGAGAGCTAAAGAGCTACGCAGGTCTATGATCTCACCTGGCAACGGCGGCAGTTTGTTGACTTCGTCACGCAGGCGCCAGACTACCTAAGTAGATCGCGAAGCTATGAACAAGCGAAGTTCAGATTCACCTCCTCGAAAAGCTGGACAAGTGACTCTATTGCTTTTGCTTCGATCTACTCGGTATCCGCACAGGCCTATTACCAAGCCAACCCTCTACACTTGTTGCAGTCGTTTCGGCCTGGATACAATATCAATCTAAGAAGCTACTACAATTTCCCCACGTGTGTTGTTAGGCACGGGACCTACCTAGGTACCTACCTACCTAAGGCAGGAGCGTGCATTGCAAACAAACCCATATGGAACAGAGTTGGAGTAACAGCCCGCAATCGATAAGCGGGCGCTAGTAGGTACCTAGGTACTAATAGGGATAACGATAACCAAGAGCTGTCACAGGTGTACCACTAGGTAAGCCACATTTACCAAGATTTATGAGTAACAGCCCTGAGTGGGGTATTGAGACGATTGTGTAGTATAATATATTATTGCTCTCTCGTGGTTAGCATTGACCGGTATTTGAAAACTTAAAACAAGGGAATAAGAAATGGAATAACACCATACAAATAGTGCTTGCTTGTCTGGAGGACGGCATCTGCATCTACCGGCGATTTCCTACTCTGGCCCCGACCGGCAGGATCTGTTAGGGGACTGGAAACAACAGTCAGCTGCTGTCAGCTTCCACCGCTCTTCCCCCTCCCCCACCACTGCAGCACCCGACACTAGTGAGGCCCCTCCGACCCTACCTACCCCTCCGATCTGCCTCGCTAGGGAGGTACCTTTTTTTTCTTCTGTGCCAGGTAGGTACCTACCCGCTCCTTAGGTACTGTAAGGTACGGTGCTGCAGTAGCTGAGCCGCTGGGTGCCTCTACAAGCAGCCCTAGATTTCTTCAAAGTTGTATGTCCATGCTATCCATCACATTGCGGCGTGAATCAAGCTACCTACCTATCTACCTATCTACCTACCCACCTACTTACGTTTAGATAGAACCAACTTGTATTTATATTGCAGAGGAGCAAAGACGAACCGCGCCAAACGGGCCATTAAGGAATAGGTAGGTACCCGAGAACCGGCACTACCATATTTGGAATCGGATGTGCCAGCAAATAGCGTGACCTACACATGCAATGATAGGCCCTTAACAAGTGCTAGAGACGGCCGATACTTAAGCACGTAGTGCCTTAATCTAGATTGTGGACACCCCTCATAGGAGCATGCATGCAGTCGATTCACATATCGTATTCGCTTTCCCTCCCGACAATTCTCATCTCATCATTCTTGCTGCTCTTCCCGCGACGTTTGCTGCCAGTTCAACAGCTGTGATTCCGAGTCAAACACCCCCAAGACGAGACAAGACGAGACAAGAGATATGGCGACCAAAACAACATTGAAGGAGTTTGAGTCGGTCTTCCCGAAGCTTGAGGAAGACCTGCTGAACTGGGCCAAGGGGTACAATTTACCTCAGCAGTATCTCGAATGGTACAAGAAGGTGAGATGAACTTCAACTCCCCTTTTACCTCTACGCGCACACACCTGCTCGAAAAGCGCGGGTGAGCACAATAACTTAGCAGCAACGCATCATGTTCGCCCCCCTATCAACTGAGCCGTGTGAATTCTGGATCCTTCTCATCCCAGATCTTCCACCGCTATTTCACCAGGTACTAACCTAAGCCTTTAGTCACTTGAAGTGAACGCTGTTGGCGGGAAATGCAACCGCGGCATGTCCGTCCCGGACTCAGTGTCCCTGCTGCTCAACAGGCCTCTAAATGAGCAGGAATACTTCCAAGCAGCCACCTTGGGCTGGTTGATTGAGCTTCTGCAGGCTTTCTTCTTGGTGTCCGACGACATTATGGACAGCAGCATTACCCGCCGTGGCAAACCCTGCTGGTACCGCCAGGAGGGCGTTGGCATGGTCGCCATCAACGATGCTTTCATGCTAGAGTCCGCCATCTACACTCTCTTAAAGAAGCACTTCAGATCTCACCCCGCCTATGTCGATATGCTTGAGCTGTTCCACGAGGTTACCTTACAAACTGAACTCGGGCAACTGTGCGATCTGCTTACAGCTCCTGAGGACGTTGTGAACCTCGACAACTTCAGTCTTGAGAAGTACAGCTTTATCGTCATCTACAAGACTGCCTACTACAGCTTCTACCTCCCTGTTGCCCTCGCCCTCCAGATGCTCAACATTGCCACCCCGAAGAACCTAAAGCAAGCTGAAGATATTCTCATTCCTATGGGCGAGTACTTCCAGGTCCAGGACGACTTCCTCGACAACTTTGGCCTGCCCGAGCATATCGGCAAGATCGGTACAGACATTCAGGACAACAAGTGTTCATGGCTAGTAAACCAAGCCCTCAAGATTGCCACCCCCGAGCAACGTAAGATCCTCGAGGAGCACTACGGCCGAAAGGACAGTGCGCATGAGGCCGAGATCAAGAAGCTCTACAACGATATGAATCTGAAAAAGATATACGAAGACTTTGAAGAAAAGACAGTCAACAGCCTCCAGGAGAAGATCAACAAGGTCGATGAAAGTGAGGGTTTGAAGAAGGAAGTCTTTGAGGTCTTCCTGTCCAAGATCTACAAGCGAAGCAAGTAAAGACCGGAACAATGAGCTTTTTGGCGGATGACTCGAGCAATTTATCATGGCATGCATTTCATGGGATACCTAATTTCGGGAGACGGATTCGCCTTCATAATTCCTAGGAACAGGCTAGAAAAAGGACTTCAAGTAGACAATCGATATACCCTTCCGTATTTCCGTGTTGACTTGAAGTGTGGTTATATAAGGCAACGAGAACATGAGCCTTGCAGCCTAGTAGTTCTGCCAACCCTTGATTGTTCGAAGCCAGCTCTAAACAGATCATAACAGTTATATCGTGGTGCAAAGTAGAAGTAAGATCACTGATGAGAATTGAATCTTAAGTAGACTGAGAGGTGTGGACTATTTGAGAACCTCTATGTTTAGTAGCGAAAGCCCCGGCGTCTGGGATATGAAGTCTTGAGCTGTTCACGTTCGAATTGACGGCCTCATCCAGGTGCTTGAGTTAACTATCATTGTTATCACTTTGTATGGATAGTTAGAATTCCTTCTTTTTTTCTTTTTTTTATAAAAAGTGGTGAAAAGCCACTAGAAAATTCAAATTGTTTGATAAAATTCTCAGTAAGCTGTATGAGACTGCTATAACGGCATGCATCACTGTCTCCACCCATTTAACCAAGAGACAAGCAGGAAGCATTATATTATCAGAATCCTAGAAGCAACTCATTAACGCCCATGAAGCATCACATGTAACTATTGGCTAAGGTCAGCTTCATGGCAGACTCATGCTTTGTATGCCGTGTAATACGACTCTTCCGTTAGATTCGATATTTCTTTTTCTTCCTGCTACAATACTGCTGAGTGAGAGGGCGCATCGAAAGGGGAAAGACACTTGCACTTACGGAAGAGGTCTCAGTCTGATAGGAATTCCCCTCGCACGGTGATATAATCCCATCATGTAAAGTATACCTCGGCTCTAACAGTGCATATATCATCTTGCCTAAGGTCTTGTTACTGGTCTAGAACACTGACTTTTGCACTGAAAATGCAATAATTTGAGTCTACAGTTGCCAAGTTCACCCTTGAATCCCGTGTTCGAATCGTAAGCTTTCGTGCGCAATATGAGTGTCGACTGTAACGTGATTTCCCTCTTCCTCCAGACATGAGCTTAAAAGTGACCTACAAGCTGAACCGCGTGCCGGTAGAATCCGTCGTTGATCTCAAGGGTAGTTTACCTGAAGGGCTACCTCGGATTAAATCAGTAGAAAAATGTATCCTTGTTACACCGTATCTCTATGCTAGAGCTTCTATAACCCGAGTCATAGGTATCTGTCCAACCTCTATTTAGGCACCACATCACGATCTGCATCTTATCCTCGGCTCAGTTTAATTAAAGCAAACTACAGGTGAACAGCACAATTGGCGGCTCCATTTCCCGCCGTCTTATTTAGTGACAACCTTTATCCGGATATCACGTTAACACGAATCACAGTATCACCACTCTCGAAATCTCTGCCAATAGGAGTTCGCTATCGCGACATGTCACAACGGAGCGTCGAAACTTCACTGGTAGTGATACCTTACTCATATCTACCAGAGGGGCTCCACCCCGGGATATTACGCTTGGGATGTAACTTTCACAAGGTCGCTCATGTATGATCAAGCGCACATACTAGGAAACAATAAGCATTTGCCATCCATGCTGCATCACCACGTGCTACCCATGAGCACGTGAAGCGTGAACCTGTATTAATAGAGTTAGATGATTTGCAGCGGCTCTATGGGATTGAGGGTACAACAGGTTCCATATGCAACGATCGGCCCACAACGCTACATAACTTGCGACCCCAGAGTTATTAAGGTACTCTTCCGTATTGAAAACCTTTGACATCAAGCCCAGGAGGTACAAGAAGGAATCGACATGCGCCTTTGCACGGCCAGCTTTTCGTCTTACGGAGGACTTGTCAATGCGTCCAGTTACCCCCGCCACAGCCTCTCGAAACAGAAACCTTACACGAAATCTGCCACCACGTAGGTTCACACGCGCGTCACAAGATACAGAGAAAAAATAGGACTCATTGCGCGTTTGCCGGACTCCGCCGCACGAGTGTTCTTAGATTATGCCGTGTTGCGGCACCCCGGGAGAACTAGGAGTTCGGTTATGAGCCAACATGCAGCCAGCAAGGCGTTTCCTTTCCCTCGGGTTGGGTTTTATAACAGAGGCGGTAGGAATCCTACTTCCTATCCCATAGAGCCGGCTTATTGGTCGGAACAGCTAAGACTGTTAGTTCAGAGTTGTGGGTTCTGACCCGAAATCCTGCTCTAGGCTCGTCTCACCTCTAGCTTGTCCCCTCCCCTTCACCGAGCACATATGACCTGTGGAAGTGCAACCATAATGAACCATATGCTCCGTGTTCTCTGTATGATTTAGCCCCGGTAGGTGACAAGTCTGTGAGTCAATGTTCCTTGCAATGCGCTTGTGCATACACATGACGCGTAAAGAACGCCTCCTTCGCCTCTTGAACGCATGATCTGGACTCTTTATTGGAACATGTAAGAGATAGCTTGAAAAGCATATGGCAAACGTGATGCAAGTGTGAGTGTGTGTGGATGTGTGTCGTGGGCACTATCGCTCAGCGACGTCTACGTTCACACCCAAAGCACAGCGGCGATGTTGCTGAACAGGGGAACATGTCCGTCCGACCTAGTAGGTCGTTCGAGCAGTGTACGCCGCTTGAGACACACACTAGAACTTTTGCAGTTACACGTGAGCCAAAAAGGTGTCAGATGCCTCGAAGTGAGCCTCGACTTCGGAGCTGAAGTTCTCGGAGAAGGATGTTGAGCGCTTCAAAAGCCGGAGCCGCCTAGTCAAATGCGAGGGTCTTTTGCGATGTAAAAGCCAACAGTCGTTTCTCGAAAGAATTACATCCCTGGTTCTTGCTCGCCGGACGGGTCGAATTGTCTTGGGGGATCCTATTCTGGCGGAAGGTGAGCCTTCTAGAATTGCTGTTATATATCAATTAACGAATAGATAGATATATAAATATATATACAATATTAAGACTTTTTGAGGCTACACATGTGGCATCTTGATTCCGCTTGTGAACGATAAACTAGATAATTAACGGCGTAAATATCTGGTTATAAGTGGCTGAATGTTGCTGATAGGCCTTTACTATAAGGTACCAATTACTTTGTTCTCTTGGCCAATAGTGAATGGCAGTGTCTCGGGGGGATGTGACATGACCTGATTTGTTTGTTTGCTTCGCCATACCCGTCCAATGCTGCGAACTGTCACGATACTTTCCTGTGCCACTTTACACTGGACCAGGGAGGGTCTTCCAAAATTTATTACCTGTATTTTACTGCTGATCCCAAATTCGTGTCTGCTATAGGTTCATTGAAAGACATGTTGGCTCTTGTTCGTCCGGCGCATTAGTGTCTCGGAACAGCACCACCGTCATTCGCCCCATGGAGTCCTGAATTCAGAGGCGGAGGTGAGAGAAAGGCGGTTGCATGGCGTGAGCTTTTGAGTGATCGATCGGAGGCAAACACAATCGCCGAACGTAAGGGGTATAAAGATTCAGATTCTTAGACACTCAATAAATAGGCGATAAAACTCACTACGAAATGCGCTTCCAATTGCGAGATATATCTATCCAGAATACCACTGATCACCTTTCTTGCCATCGAGAGAGTATAGACATAGTCTATTTGTCTCTCCCTTATACGCTGTGACCCTCGCGGAAATATCCTTCTATATTCTGTGCTAGGGGCAGTTCTAAGCCTCTACTCTAAGATATGGCGTTTCTAGAGCTGCTCCCAAAGCTTCCTACCACCGCCTTCGTGGTATTGTTCTCTCTGATGGTATACCATAATCACAGCTTAGTCTGCTTTGGCTGTAGCTGACATTGTTCGAGGGACCCCTATGCTACTTTGTCGGCTGGGGTGTGTTCACCTTTTACTTCCATCCGCTCGCCCAATATCCGGGACCAAAGCTCGCCGCGATAACGCAAGTCAGTAAATCTATATGTATTTTATACAAACCAGATTCACTGAACAATATTCCCAGCTATGGCAAGCCTGTGGTTGGCTTAGTGGCAACTACCCAAGCCTCATACAGAATGCTCACAGAAAATATGGTATTATGACTTCTCCCGCCTTGCCTTTAAAAACCCCATGCGCTGACAATTCATAGGCAATGTTATTCGAGTAGCGCCCAACGAATTGAGTTTCAATACAATCCAGGCTCATAGCGATATCTACTCAGTGCCGACACGAAACAGGAAATCGTTCATCAAGGACGCTACCTTTTATAACAACGGGGACTCTGTTCGGGTACTATTTTACGAAATCGACTCAACAGAGCACGCACGGCAACGAAAGCTGCTTGCCCCACCTTAACCGCCGGAGGCTTAATTTTCCATTTTGGGCAAGATCTTAGCTTTTAAGACATGTTACAGGAGTCTGTTATATAAGTTCTTGCGTTGCTATTGCTATTACAGATAGGAGTTAATTGCAAGAGTTCTTATATATAAAGAGATATATATACCAGATATATCTTAAGCTTAATTATTTCTTTTATTTATATCTCTAAGACACTTCTATATCTTATTACCTAGACCTTGGTATTCGGCCCAGGAAATATAGAAATATACATATAAAGGCGACTATCTTAGTATAACTTTTGCCTACAACTTCTACCGGTCTTAAACCAATCCTATTATCTAGGCCCGTCTTTAGCCAAGGAAACCTAATTATACAGGCTACTAACGATAACATCTTTTACACACAAAGTTAACCATACTAGACATATAAAAAACTAATAGCTATAAATAAAGGGTTAGATATAGTTTTATAATAACACAGCTAAATAACTCCTCTACTTAAGGATTAAAACCTATAAAAATATTTCTAGTATACTAATAATACATATTATTACCTAGTTAGGTTATAATATATTATAATAGCCTAGTGCAAATATAATAACTTGTTAAAGAATTTATAATAAGGTTATAATAAATCATCTAATAGTTTAAAATAATAGTAAAGTATTAAAATAATACTAGTAGCGATATATTTTAAAAATTGTCTAATAAAATTTTTATATAGTATTAAAATAGATATTAAGAAAAAAAGGTATATTAGTAGGTTTATATTTTATTAAATCGTAACCTCCTTATATAAGCAGACTATACTAAATACTTATAGATATTTAAAAATCTATAAAAATATATAAGCTATTTAAATATAAGTTTAAATAAAGAACTTAGATTATATTAGAAAGAGGACATAGTATATTGTTTTTAATAGAGTCTTTATATATATTGCTAGCTATATTATAAATACTAAGCATTATTAAACTAGAAATATAATAAAAAGGGATATAAATAATATTAACTAACTAACTTTAACTAAGACAAGTTTTTAAATGTATTTTAGCTATACGTTAAGCACTTTAATAAGAGTAGATAAGGTAGGCAAAGCATATTAGTAGTATAATTAGCAATATTAGATACTTAAGAGTTAAATAAATATAGTAAAAGATATTATAAGGTATACTAAGTTAATAATAAAATAAGAAATTAGTTTAAAGTAATATGTTTTAAGACTTTAGTAATAAAGTAGAAAGTAAAATAGGAATAGTGATTAGTTTTAAAACCGTTAGTAGAGGTATGTTTCTAAAGGCTTTACTACTATTGCAAAAGCTGGAGCCTGTAATACTGTAAGAATAAGATCTATAAATAGAAGAATGAAGTTTAAAAGATTAGAAAGGTAGTCCAAGAGATATATAGTAACAAAGGACTGCTGTTTATGAGCTGGGAGGGGTAGGCCAGCCGGGTCCTTATACTTACCCTATTGCGTTATTAGTAGGGGCAGTATAAGGTAGCAGTAAAAGGCTTACGCCTATAGCCTATTCCTGTATATTTTTTCTAAATTAAGCTACCTACTCTATTTTTACTACTACCACTACTATCGCTAACCCTAGTTCCTGCCGCCTGTTCTAATATATTAGATTACTTAATCTAGCCTAATTTTAACCTAAATTAATTTTAATTAGCCTAGAATTATTATCATAAGTCTTGCTTAATTTATTTTTAATATATTTTGCTACCTTTTCTAGCTCCTTTTATCTTTACTAACCTAGTCAAGTTAAGCCCTCTAGTTTTAAATTATATATTAGCTCACTCTCCGCTTTTAATTTAATTTGCTAATTACTTCTAAACTACACCATTTATAGTGCGTTACTTTTATATTTGTATATATATAATTGCTTTTATATAAAACTCTCTTACAGCTAACTATAATTATACCTAAGAAAGTAATACTTAGTTATAAATATGTAGTATATAGCTAGATCTTTATATTCCCTATAGAAGCCCTAGTTATTATATTAATCACCTATAAAAACCTAGCTAAATTTTAGGCTATTATGTTAGCAGCTTTAACCTAATAAGTCTAATATATAGTGCTAAATATTTATTATGCTAATAGGCTACAAATATAAATAAATTAAATAAAAGGTTATATTACTATTATTATTATATTTATAGAATTAGATATATATACCTTTTAGTAAGCTATTATAATCTATTTTAAAAACCAGGGTTACTAATATATTAAGTATTTTAAATAACTATTTATAGTTAAAAAGGATTAAATATAGTATATATTTTATTTTTAATAAAAAAGATAAAGAATATATTAATATTTTTACTATTTAGGCTAGCTATTAATAAACTATATAAAAAAAAATAGGTTTAATAAAAAATAGTAAAAGATAATTATTATTTAATAAGTTATTTTGCGTACTATTTTAATAATAAGCTGCTATTTAAGATAATAATAAATAAAAAAGAAAAAATAAAATAAGAATTAAATAGAATAATTAAGCTTTAAGATTATATTATATAGTGGAAATATATTATAAGTAGTACTTAAAAAAGACAATATTAATAGATTTACTAAGATAAAGCTAATACTAATACTACTATATAGTAATCCTTATAGTAATAACTATAAATATTTTAGTGCTAGTAGTAATAGTTTAAAAAAATTAGTCTTTATTATAAAAAAGGTTATATGTAGTTTGTAAATAGGCTTATAAAGCTTACTAGCGTTAACTAGCGGTATTAACTTTAATAATAATATATATATATATAAGTTTTTATAAAGTCTATTACCTTTTTAGTTGTCTTAAATAAAAATAAAATTTAATTATATATTATAATATTATCTTAGTTTTAATTATTAATTAATTTATAAGTAAAACTATAAAGTTAGGTATAATTTATATATTTTATATTATAAATATATAGGTTAGATTTTTAGGTATTATAATTAATGTAAAAAAGAAAATGCTTTATATTGGCTACCTTTTAATAATATCTTATAAAAAATTATCTTGTGCAATTACCCCTAGCTTTATTATAATAGGGTTAGTTAGGTTAATATATATTATACTTAAATATAATCTTTATAGAGTAGCTAAGCAATATATTTCCTAAAGCTTATGCTTAATATTATAATTAGTATACTTTTTTTGTATATAGCTTTATAGTAAGGCAATCTTATTAAAGCTTTTAATTCTAATATAAAGCTAGTAAATAAAAGCTAGGTAATAAAGAATATTATTATTTATTAGTAGCATAATTTAGTCGCAGGGCTTTAGCTAGATAACCGTATTATAAGGGTAGAACTTTAGTAAAAGCTGGTTTTTAAATATAAGATAATAGTATTATAAAGGCTAGTTTAGTAGTAATTATAGAAGCCTATATAAATTATATAGGATAAAGATCTAGATAACATATACTTTAAATATAGTAAGCAATATATATTAAATAGTAATTAATTAGCTACTATAGTATATTAGCTAGGGGTAGATATTATACCTGTATTAAATAAAGCAGATTGTAAAAGTAGTACTTAGGTAGGACTTTACAGTTTTAGCTGTATAAAAAGGACGCTTATTTTTAATACACTAGGCAACTAATATTATTACTTATTCGATTTTAAAATAATATAAAAAAATTAATATAAAAGGGGTTATAATACTAATATAACTTATTATTTTATTAATATAAGCTTACCTCGAAAAAATTGTCTAGCTAGATACTTATGCAAGGCTAGCAGGCAAACTATACTATTACATATGTTAATGTAGTTATATAATTATTATATTTATATACCTTTCTTACTATTAGACTAGCATCTAAAGAGAGTATTTTAATACTTACTAAATAATCTAAATTAATTAGGGGAGCATTTTTAAATATTAATAGCTTAGTAACTGTTTTAGGTTTAAATACCTGTTAGTTTTGCAGCTAAATAATATATATACTAGAGTAAATTGCTTTAACCTCCTAAGATACTATTATTTTACCTATAAATGCCTTTATTATATTTTTACCAGCTTTAAATAACTATTAAAGGCCCTTTTACTAGTTAAAGTATTTTTTAGATAAAAGCACTTTATATAATAATATAGTATTTTAAAACCTAGTTTACCCAAACTATTATTTGATCCTTATATTAATAAGGTTATAAATTGCTATTAGGGTGATAGTAAATATTAAGTGTATAAATAGATATAAAAGGATTGTCAGCCTATTATAAAGTAGTAATAAAAATTAGAGCTACCTAAAAAGTATTTGGCTTTTTGCCGAGGCTAGTATAGTTAGCCTTTTATAAAGCTGCAAAAGCTAAAACTGCTTAAAAAGTGTTTAGTTATTTACTAAAACTGGCGCGCACGCTATAAAACTAATTAGTAAAGACTATTTTATAAAGTTTTTAAAGCAAGCGTTTTTACTTTAATAATAAATATTAACCCTATAGCAAGGTTTTCTTATTAGTACTTTAACTGTATATACCTCCTAAGGTTTTAAGCTCGCTTAAAAATCTGATTATATAATATACTGTTAACTAACTAGGTATATTAATATTATTATTTTTTAGTATTAACTTTTAGCTAGTTATAGGCTATTTATCCTTTTTATTTATAATAATATACTTAAGGTATTAACCGGGTACTGTTAAAGGGTGGTATTACTATAAAGGTAATAGGTTAAATAATAGGTAGATAGTGCCCCTGCTTTAGTTAAATAAATCCTAAAGTAAATGCTATTATTTATATTATCATCTTTATATATGATATATAAATATAAAGCTAAAAAGCAGCTATATATATTTTAATATTATGTTAGCTGCTTTTATATAATATATATATATTATTTTATATATTTATAACTGCAAATATATCTTTAATATAGTAAAGAACTATTATATTAGTATTTAATCCCTATATAACCCTATTTCTACTACTAATCCTATATTTTATTATTTTATCTTCTTCTTATCTTTTACTAAACTCTAAAGCATATTATATAACAGCTTTATCTATATATATATAGCCTAATTAACTGTTTTAATATATAAACGCGGGATAAAAAAAGAGCTATCTCGGGTTTAATTTGCAAAGTAACTAATTAGTTATATATTTATATAATTAGCTTTAATAATTAGCACGCTAGAAAAAACACCTATATATATTAATTTATAATATTATAAAATGCCGCATTTAACTTATAGTAAGGCAACATTATTTAGCTAATCTCTAATACATCTTAATTAGCTTTAGCTAGTATTTCTATAGGCAACCTTTTTAAAGCAACCAACTAACTTTATAATTAGTTTTAATAGCTTAATAATACCTACACATGCATTATTAGTTTATTATATTATATATTTATAAGACGCTATACTTATAGTTACTTTATTTTTACCTTTACTTTTATCTTTACCTTTACCTTTACTTTATTTTTACTTTTATTTTTATCTTAACTATTTAATATATTATAATATTTATTAAGTAATAAAAAAGGTTTAAGCAACTATAATATTTAATAAAAGGTAGAACTTGTTGCCTAATACTCTAAAAAAGCTGTAGATTATTTAGCCTAGCTACCTAGCACAACCTGTAGCTTTTTTAAAGTACTAGGCAGGCATCTAGCCTAACTAGCTAAATGTTGCAAGATGCCCTAAAAAAAGTGTCTTACAATATAAAGCATATATCTCGTAACATAGTATATATAAATAATTATAATAAGATTTGCAACATACTTAGTTAGGTACCTATATAAAACTGCATTTTTAATTATAAATATAACTAAGATTAATATTATAACCCGTTATAAAGAAATAATACTTATAAAGGGTTTTTAATTCTATATAGCGCAGGTCATATAATAGGCAGGCTGCTTTAGGTTATATAGTAACGCTTTAATTGTAATTAGGCAGCTAAGTATAAATGCTAACTTAATTTATTATTTATTACTACTTCTACTAAATATTACTAAATACTATTAGTATTAATAGTTTTTATTACTAAATACCTAAGGAAATAAAATAGTAATAAGCTTAGTCTAACTATTTTAAGCTAAGATTAATTCTTCTATTATCGTGTCTTATACTCTACTTATAAAAATTTCTATTAGCAATCACTTTTACTAGCAATCTTTTCCTCTTATTAATTAATTATATCGTATATTTATATTACTAAAAATTTTAAACCCCTATTTAGCCTAAATGCTAAAAAGATTATTTTTATAACTACTATATATAGTCTTGCAAAACATATAAAACAATTAGGTATATATACTAATACTAATACTAATATAGCTATATTAATAGCTTTAATTGCCTTTAGGCAGTATTTTAATAAAAATAATGATATTAAAAAGACTCTTAAGCATATACTTAGGGCTTTATTAGACTCTAAAAGCAAATTGGTTGCTATTTATATTATTAGATACTATACGCCTAATTCTATTAAAACAGTGAAATATCTTATAAAGTAGTACTTAAATATAAGTCTTTTCTTTTTACTATTATTTATTACTAACTAGAAAGATGATTTTCCCTACTACTACTTAAGATAAGTTTTAGAATATAGTATAGTATAAAGATAATAAAGTCCCTAACAATAAAACTATTAATAATAAGACTATTAATAATAAGGCTGCTGCTAATAAAACTATTACTACTAATAAAGTCTCTAACAACAAGACTATTAACAATAAGACTACTAATAACAAGACTATTAATAATAATAGATCTGCTAAAAAAGCTATAAGAAAAAGGAAGACTAAGGCTATTATATTTTAATATATTAAGTACTACATCTATAATACCTTTTACTCCTCTTACTCCTATTATATTACTAATAAAAAGAAAACAATAGTTAGATGAGTTAGTAACCTAAGCTTCCTTTCTATACTAGGTACTACTTTTTAAATACTAAGCGCAAAAATAGCCCAGTTTCTTATAAGCTATTAAGTATGCTAATATAAAAAGGTAGGGAATATAAAATAAAAAAAATATAGCAAAATTAAAAATATTAGGTATTTAGATTTATATCTAATGTTTAAAATAAGTTAGTTTTAAACTATGTAATTAGTTAATACATTATAAATTAGTAATATAATCTATTACATTTTATATTTTCTAAAAAGATATAGATTATAAAAAATATAGCAAATATTATAAGCTATATTTAAGCATTTTTGCAATTAGCAAGGTAAATTTTATAGTTATAGGCACGTTTTTTAATAAACTAGTAATCTAGGATTAATAGTATATAGCTAGATATATATATAACCTATTTTCCTTATTTAGCTTTAACAGCAATTATAAACTATTTTCACTTTTTGTAAAAGTTAAAAGGATTAATATACTTAAATAGAAATTAAAAATATACTATATTAAAGCTGCTCCCTATATATAATAACATTTACTTCTATTTTTAAATAGTCTAAAAATAGTTATTAATAGCTATATTAAAGTCTATGCCGCTTTTACTTATCTTATAACAAAAGTCCTAAAAGATAGTAGAATGTTAGTTAATAGCCTTTTTAATAGCAATACGTCTTTCTCGACACTTCTCCTAATCCTAGACCTATTATATAATATTACTAACCGCGGTCTTTAATATACCCTTTTTTATTAACCACTTAATAGCATACTTATAAAACGCACCTAAAACTATATTACTTAGCTATTAGAATTAGCTTACTAACTAGACCTACTTTTCTTTAAGCATTTTTAAGTTTAAAGCTACCTATAATATATTATATAACTAGCCTAAAAGGATAGCTATACCTATTAGGGCAACTACCTGCTTTTTACCCTATCTACTAGAAAAAAAGACCACTGTGCAGGTACTACTAAGTATAAAGGGTGTGAGAGGTCTGGCCAGAGGTAATTAAACTGCTTAAGCTAGGGGTATAATAACCCTATAAGCGGGCTATATTAAAAAAGCTTAAGTAAATAAGACAAATATAAATCTTAGCTTAATTAATAATATAAACCTGTAAGTAAGCTATATTAAAAAAGCTTAAATAGGCTGCATTAAAAAGCCATAGGTAAGTAAAGTTAATATATTATTCTATTTAAGCAATAAAATAACCTTATAAGTAGGCTATATTAAAAAAGCAAGCAGGCTTAATATAAGAGGCCCATACTATACTAAAGGCATAGGTAATAATATAGATTAGTATCTAATCTATAGTCTAAATATATAGGTAGATTAGTATAAATAGCTTAGTTTTTATTATACTATCTAATTAAATCCCTATTACGCTAGCTATATTATATTAACTTATAAGCTAACAATAATTTTCCCGCTTAATAGTAAAAGTAGCTATAGTATCTGGTATTATTATAGCTATATCTATTATTATATTTATTACTATTTATTTATAAGTATAACTTTTAGCTACTATATTTACAAAACCTCTTAGGGGTCTAGCTTAATATTTAGCAAGATAATACTTTAGCAGCTACTACCTAAACAACCTTAGATTAAAGCGCAGCTTATTAATAAAGATAAGAAAAAAAAGGAAAATAGGGGACTACATACTTAAAAAGCTATAGTCTATATACATCTACTATATTCCCAGCTTTTTAAAAGTATCTTTAAAGGGAACGCTAATTAAACCTAGTACTACATTATTATCGTTTACATTATCAGCATTATCAATATTACCTAAGCCTATACCAGCAGCACCGCCAATTAATATTACCACGCCTAAGTCTATAACGCTAGCCTAATACCAGATAATAGCCTTTATTAGCTATACCTTAGTCTACCTATCCTTTATCGGCTAATTTGCATCTACAAGATAATCCCGCAGCTTTTAAACCTTATAGCCAGGATCTACTATCTTAATACTACTAAGCTTAATTATTACTTATTAAAGATTTAGTAACATATTTAGCTTATATAGTATTTAATCGATTTTTATAACTTTAGCAGTCTTACCCCCTATTATAAAGCTATATATAGCATTCTCTTATCTAGTCACTATTAGATTACTAAATAGAACATCTTATAAGATATGCCTAGTAGACAGAGACTAGTCGAAAAGAGATCCTACTAACACGGTACTTATAATAAGCAAATAATATTAATATCATAATTAAAAGATAAAGAATATAAATATAAATAGAAAAAATATAAAAAATAAAAGACAAATATAAACAAAATAAAAAAAGTAGTAAAAAAAGTAGTATTAAAAAAAAGGTTAATAAAAGCCTAGTAAAAAGCATTTATCTACCCTAAATATATATATCTAAGATTTCTTAAACTATATATTTCTATTTTTATATATATATTAGTTACACTTTATAAAGTAATTAAAGCTTATATAAAAAGCGCAATAGTTTAAATATATTAAGTCTATAACTAGCAGCCTAAAATAAATAAAAAAAAAATAGCCTATCTTTAAAAATCTATAGGTAAATAAATAGCTTATTATATTTTAAGACTAAATATAGCCTCTAGCTACATCTTTACCTATTATAGCTTATACTACCTTTAGTATAAAAGTTTCCTAGCTACCATATTTACTAGGTCTGCCGCTTTAGCGACCTTTTAGCCCTTTGCCCTAACAGCCTTAATAATTACCTAGGTACTAACTACTACACGCTTTTCCCCTACCTAGCGCTACTATACTAAAAGCTGCTCGCAAGCTATATATACGCTATATAGCCCAGCTAGCATATAGCCTTTAAAGGCATATACTATAAACACTATAGCTACTTCCTCACTAATACTAACCTATCTCTAAAATCTTAATACAATATATTTAACTACAGCCCCTAACCAAAAAACAGTCTTAAAAACAGCCTCGCCTACTTAATACACAAAATCCTTAAATACGTTATTAGCCGAAAAGCAGGCAAAAAAGACGACAGCCTTAGTTACAAATTTTAGCCACACTATTATATACACTAGCTTATCAGCTATATAAATCAGGTTATCTATATTAAAGCTAACTAAAAATACATTATAATAGTCTAGTTTTATAAGTATATATTTAAAGTTAAAGATTATACTAGCTGCTAATACAACCTACGCCAGAATAATAATATTAATACCACTTTATTAGTTTTAACTATAAATAGGTAACTATACCATATTCTTTCTTATAAACATATAGCTATAGCTATTTTATAACTAGCAAAAAAAGCAGGGCCTTAGGGTATAAACTACCTCTTATAATTAAATAGCAAACTTTTTAATAGTATATAGCTCTAATATCTTTATATACTACTCTTTAACAAAAGCATTAATATATAAATAACTATATTTAAAAGCTTACCAAATGCTTTAAATAGTATTATAATACTCTCTAGTAATATAAAATAAAAATATAGTTAATATATTTATATAATATAACTTTAAAATACTTGTAATAAAAGTAAAGTTATTTTATAAAGGGAATAATTATATTAAATAAACATATAATTATTTAAA
>NPFG01000355.1:0-41190 GCA_002288965.1 Xylaria sp. MSU_SB201401
TCTCCACTTTTAAATTCTATTTATAATATACTAGATTTAAAGTTAAAAATTTAAATACTTTTTAAATTATAATAACTAATATAAATAATACATAATTTTTTCTATTTTTTATAAAATAATAGAAAAAGTTCCACATTTAATACTGGTTAGCAGCTATTTTTAGCTATTTTACCCGATTTTATATAAGCTTTTAACTAAAATAGGTTAGGGTGGCCCGTAGCCCTGTGGCCCGGGACCCCTGCGGTTAACTTACTATCTCTTCCTGATACTTTTAGAGCAACATCGGATGATGACGGCATTATGCTCAATCTCTCTGCGCTATTCGAGCCCTTCGTGATGGATTTAGATCCACCTATAGATCAAATCCTGGACTCAAGAATTCCTTGGGATTCATCTGGGGTTTACAATAATACTACTTTCGAGTTTGAGTCCCACCCCGTAGATAGCACACGTTCGCCAGGCCCTTTGTCTGATCAGCATGCCACCACAGGAGAGAATTGTATAGTTATTTTGGAATCTCCCATGGACATTGATATGGATTTCAATTTTGATTTCAACTTAGATGTGCCGATGACCCCAGCTCAGGTCAACGACCTCAACAAACCACAGGACCCTAAGTTGCCTTCACCTAGTGATGAGCACCTAGATAAGGCTAAGGGTGATGGAATTGGCCCTAACAACACTCGGCCAATATTGGATCAAACCCAATTGAACACACTCAATGAGTGGGTGGCCGACTGTGCCATACCATACCCGACAAAAAAAGAGAAATTGAGCCTGGCGGAACGTACGGGTCTCACGATTAGTCAAATCAGCTCGTGGTTCAGTAGGTTTCGACAAAAGAAACTCAAAGGGACTCATCCAAAGTCCCTCAGAACGGTAAATCTGCCAACATCCTTGCCCCTGGGAGAAATATGGCCCTCTTCCCTTCATTCCTACGAGCGGTCCTCAGGAGCAAGTCAATCAAGCCTTCCAATTGCATCCACAAAGTCTACCGCATTGGGTGCAGTTGTCCGACGATCTCAATCCCTTCCATCATATTTCACATTAGTCCACCTCCAGGAGCGAACCCACCATCTAGTAGAAAGATGGCCGCAAAAAGGATCCCTAGATGTCGTCGTTTCTAAGGATACCGAGATGGGCTCCTTGAACAGCCAAAAGGAATTTATAAGCAATCTAGAACCACCGGACCAGAAGGCACTTGATCATTTTCCTGGCCAGAAATACCTCACACAGTCTTATATATATGAATGGCTACAAGGACTCCCCGATAGTACAACCAAGATAGCGTTAGTCCAACGACAAGAAATCCGATCCCTAAGCCCTGGTCCCTCGCCTGGCAAAGATGTGGGCAATTTCTGGCCTCCCAGGTCACTCGCTGATGGCTCAATTGGAAGTCAGCGACATGGTCTAGATAGCATCGATGCTGGAGATATCCAAGACTCGGCTTCAATTGCATGGTCCGCTAGAATGAGTGCTTCATCAGATGGTAGCCACAGGTCCTTTGGTTCTTTGTGTTCACGAAAAGGTCGACGCATCTTTGTTCATCCAAACAGCAGTAGTGAAAGTTGTTCGATCCGCAAACGTAGTCGAGATACCGGAGTAAGAGAAACCCGGCATGCGAAGAAATCAAGAACAGCGGAGAACTACCTTACCTCAAAGTCAGGTAAATACTGCTGTACATTCTGCGACTCCGAATTCTCCAGGGCGTTTCTCTGGAGGCGGCAGTAAGTCCTCTATTGTCTTTTATCCCCCCCTTCCGGCAGGCTATGAGCCTTATTTCCCCCATAATATGCCCCCGACACATGAGCTAAACCCTTCCCCTATTTGGCAGTTACTAATTCCAATGTGTGAATAGTGAAGAATCAGCCCATGCACCCCAGCAGAAGTGGATATGTGGTCCACGTGAGTTCTCGCATACTACGACACGGACAACCACATCGCCATGTCCACTCTGTGAAGAGCTAGGGCGCTATCCGCTCACCGACGGCATAGATATCTCAAATACGTGCCCGCATGGGTTCAGTGAATGCTGGGCGAAGCCTGAGTCAGCACGTACATTCTTTAGGAAGGACGCCCTCCACCAGCATTTGGTCAACGTTCACACGAAAATTGTGGGGCATTCCTGTCTAGTCCGACGACTCAATCTTAACCGTTGGTCACACTCGGTTGAGACAGGCGGATATGACCTACAGTGCTATTTCTGTGGAGGCTCTAATGACAGCTGGGATGAGCGATACAAGCATATCCTCGCCCATTTCGAGGATGGCGTGACTATGGACCAGTGGCGGCCTCGCTATATTCTTGACTATAACCAAGCAGCGAACCTTGATCCGCCATTTGCATGCATGGGATCTCGCAACGAGCCGTTTAAGATTCCCAAACACTTTGAGCACGGTATGTATATGCCACAGTGGTATCGCGACACTGGCGACGGTTTGGAGGGTTGGTGCGGAGTTTGCCAGCCTGGACGCTGGTTGCGTATCAGTTCTTTTTCCTTCGAACATGATCGTTCGATATTACACGGCATTTCCATGAAAACTGGTACATCATTCCCCGAACCTATGATAACTAGGTGGACAATTACACACGGCATTGAGGGATTGTGCGCACAATGTAGAAGCTGGATAGTCTTGAAGCGGAACGCTTATGGCGTGGAATCCTGGTTCGCACATTCATTTCATGTAAGAAATTTTCTCATCCATCCGCCACAAGGGAAATTGACATCGCTGACCGCTCGCAGTGCGAGTTTCAGGAAGCCTCCCAGAAGTACAAACAGCTACTTGGAGAGATGGGATCACTTCTCGGCGGTACAACCAATGATGAAATCAATTTAGAGAGAAGCGATTTGACTAATGACTGGATTGCCTGTCAGTCTCAGAGGCTAAGACTAGATGCTCTCTAAACATCTAGGAGACGAGAATCAAAGCGCTATCTTGAATAGGGCTCAGCAATCATGCTTTGAGATAGTAATTTCTATCACTAGGGACAAATCTTACATCTGATGTATAACGATAGCCAACGGAGAGTCTATTCCGGTAGAAATTTACTAGCAAAACTACAGTCTCCGTTCCGGAAAATAATGTCGCGGTTTCAAGGACACAAGCACATCGGGTTGTTTTGTCGTGTGGATGAGATCTGATAATTTGTCTGGTATGCTGGTTTTCGGCTTAATATCTTACTGAGGTTGTGTTTTCACCCTCCATAAACTGGCACGGCCCTCTCAGAGTGGCCAATCCTGGTTCAGTCATTCGTGGTTATAATCGGTGCGAGGGTGGCGGGAATATGTGGTATGCACAATAAAATGCTGGATACATTCCCTCATTTCTGTTATTTTCAGTCAAGTGGATGCGTATGGTACGGTAATCCCAATGAACATAGGTTGGGAAAGAAACACCCTTGAAAGGTCAGAGAATCTACTAGACCGCAGACGGCACGAACAAAGTTATAGGGTGCATAACGCAAATTTCTATGCACGGCAGATATTTGGAGGCCAGGAAGCTGCACGTACATCATTACGCCTGAGCCTTATATATAGCCCAGGCTACCGTACTAGGTCAAAGAAACAATAGGACGCGAGAACTTAGTTATGATATATATTCTCGACTCAATCAATGTCGCGCGCCAAGTTTTTCCCAGTGAATAAGATGACCCCGCTGAGCGCGCACCCACCAAGCATATAGGCACCAACTCAGCGCAACACTAACCAGGCTAGCTAGCGCAAGCCATCGATACTGCTCGACGCGAGGGAAAGCAATAGCGGCGGCGGCGCCGAGGACCTCGAACACGTTGATGACAGAATTCTCGACGCCGGCAAAGCTCGAGCGCTGCGTCTTGTGTACAAGGGTCTGCGTCAGCTGCTGTGTGGTGAGGTCGAAGATCCAGACCCCCAGACGCGAGAACGCGAGAAACGAAAATAAGACTAGGCTCCAGCCCACGCTGAACTCATCCGTCAATCGTGGGAATAGGGCGTGGGTGCCTTCTTCGTGTTTGGGGGAGATTATCCATAGAGCTAGGACGACGGGGATCTGGGATGGTTGTTAGGAGAATGAGAGTGGGATGTGCTCTACTGGATAGGTTACTGACTGTATTCAAGAGCTGGCTGCTCATACCCCATAACCCAAGACGTTGAAGACCGATGACGGTTTGTGCGTCATCAGTCGAGTCTTCTTGCTGCGATTCTTCATTCAACAAGTTAATGTTTGACTCGTTGCCGGATGTGGTGCGGTGTCGGCTAGTTTTACCTAGATACACAATACCTCGAGGCGTAACTGCAGCATTTCGTATCAATTAAATGGCTACGAAATAAGACTGATGTTGGAAATACTTACTAATTGTGCTGCTAATCTCAAAAATTGACCCGATACCCCGAGCGATGGTGATTGTCGTAAGGGAATAGCCGATGTTGATCAAGTATGTGATAAACGTTGCGCGCCATGTTAACATGTTGAAATGCAGCATCGCAAGCGCGAAGGACGGCATCCAGGCGGAGGTGCTGAAATACATCTCTAATCCTTGGAAGTACCGACGGAATCCATTCAAGCAGGACGTAATGCTATTGCTCCTTCCTCCCGATGCAGCGAGAGGCTCCCGCTCTAGTTCGCGAACTGGTACCGGCTTCGGCGCCCGCAAGACAGGACTCCCATTCCAAACTCTTCTGGCGGAGAGTAGCTCAATCGGGATGCTCACAAGGCTTCCGAGACCTGTATATAGCACACCGACACGCACAGAGTCCGTCGCTGAAATGACGATGGAGATCAAGATAGGAGATATCAGCTTGCAGACGAGATCAATGCGTCGCATGACGGCGTTCAAATTCGTCAGGTCATAGGGATGTCCCACGGGACCAGCAACAGTAACAACCCAGTCGCGCTCCATAGAGATTAGATTCCCTGAAGCGCTTAGTCGTTCGACAATACCGAAAGCGACGGCGACGGCGAAGATGATGCCCTTGAGAATGTCGTTGCGCAGCAGAGCGAACCTAGGAGGTGGAGAACCGGGAGTATCGCCAGCGACTAGGTTCTCCTGACTCAGGATTAATAGCCAGAAGAAGGATCCTAGGATCACCGATAGACGGTTGCAGCAGATGGTGGACACAAGAGTGCGAAGGCGGTCTGGGGATCGCTCGACCCATTGGCCCACGGAGCTCGAGAACAAGATCATGGCGATGTATATAATGATCATTCTGTAGTCATTCGGTCAGACCAGACAAACCCTCTCGTGACAATCGCAACATATCGGTATGTGTGCACGTGGAGGGTGCATTGAGCGTTAGGGATATTCATAAACGAGTAGGTAAGTAATAAGCTTACCGCAACGCCGCTGCCACCAGTGTATCCGGGTACGCAGCAGCCGTGAAGAGAATCTGCGCAACGTGATAAAACGTCAGTCGTTGTCCCGTTGCATCGTGGCATGCTAGATACAGTCCATAATAGCGGTATATGCACCTGGCTACTACACTGCGACTGAACATACAGCAGCGAACTCGTATCCACGAGCATTCCACGTCGAGAAAGCATGGCTAACGTATAAGTTAAACGCCTGAGTCCGCGTCAACCCCGGGCGAGATGGAGGCGCCTCAACCGGTGCATCGTGGCTATCTCCGAGGGGTATCGTCTCATCGTCGGACTCCATGACTTTGCTTTAGGTGGCGGCCATTTGAATAAGTCTAAATCCTTGAAATATACCTAGGTGTATGCACCGAACACCTGTAAATGGTGAGGAACTAGCGAACACGGAATGAGTACTTGGCTGGCGAATGAATGTCCGAAGTGGCTGGTACGTTTTCGCTAGTTTAAAGAGAAAAAGACCCTATACAAGACCCTATATAAGATAGACAGGGGCGTCGGCGGCTTTGGGTGAGTCAGACCGATTGGACGGAGGGCAGATTGAAGCCCTCTGGGTTCTTCGGCGATGGTTTCAAACGCGGGGAGGTGGAGGAACTAACAGTACCAGACCTTCTATTAGGTACATCGATGCGCACAGCTACGGCCCTTCCTAATCCTCCGTGTCGCTTGGTGCTGCCACGACGGATTATCGCAGACGTTTAGGTAGACGAAGTGACGCCATTTCGGCTATACTTGGTGCGACCGAGACCGGGAGAGAGCACGACAGACGGGGTTTTAAAGCCATGTTAGCAACCGCCGATTCGGACGGCTTGCAGTTGGGATTAGGGCCCGCTACTAGGTAGCCATCAACCCATTGAATCGCTGCTTTGATAGGAGCATAGCAGCATAGCAGCACAGAGCCTCATACCGAACATCGCTACTCAGTGGCGTACGAAGGGAAATATTAGGCTCTTGATAGAGATAAAGCGAAAAATGAGCATTGAGAGCTAGATTAGAATATCTAATGAGAGGGAGGTGCACAATTCGTTCAGTGTTAGTAGGTAGGTGATAATTAGTGAATACTCTTGGCAGAATCTTGCGATCTCCCATTCTTTTGAGTAAACTTTTGCTTTATTACTTCAATTCTCAGTTTGTGTACACCTTAAAATAGGCTGTCTAAGTGTGCATCGACCGCCGCTCGTCATCCTTAAAGCCGAAAAACACCTCGTCTTTCGGCGGCGCCCCTTTCCGTAACTCTTCTTCGGAGGCGTCGCATAGCTTGCGCGCCTCCTCCGGCACCTGCACGCCGCGTAAATCGTCTAGCCTCGATATAAACTGCATTCCCATTCCGGCCTCCGAGTGCCAGATTACATGGCAATGGAACAGCCATACGCCAGGATTGTCGGCTACGAATCGAAGCAAAACCCATCCGAAGCCCTCTGCTGTGATTGTATCCCTCTTCACAGGGTTCCTTATCATGGTCGTGTTCGCTGCGTTGAGAAGACCCTTTCCGTCAGGCTGGAAGCCCAGTGCCTCGTAGCCGGGGAAATAGCCGTGGCCTTGCCCCAACACCCACATCTTCGTCCCGTGGAGATGGAAGGGGTGACTGTTCTCATCCATATTCTGGAGGATAACATCTACTGTTTCTAGTTTGCTGTTTGAGATTACGAGTTCTGACTCAGCGTCGAATACGTCTGTATTGATGCCTTCAGTGGCGAAGGATTCATTGTTTTGTGCAAGTCCGTCAAGGACCCGGTGCAGCGTGGGATATTTGAGATTCGGTCGGAAGGACGATGAGTTGAAAACACCCCTTTGTAGGCGCCAGTCCCCAATGGCAAGATTAACCCGGAAATACCACGAATGGTCGGCGGCCTGCGGCGCGGGTTGATGTGGCGAAGGTTGAAAAGACGTCTCAGGGTTCAAGTCGCGACAAACTTTGAGGAATGGCATCTCGGAGGTTATCTGAGGCAAGACTATCTCATCGTCGTCTTCGTCTTGATCATGTGCTTCTTCAGTACCCTCCTCTTCCTCTTCATCATCTTCATCATGGTCTCCATGCCGGGCATGTAGATTATCGATATAACGGATGATAGCCTTCGCCTCTTCGACTCCGTTCTCGGGAAGCTTCTGTTCCGCAAAGCAAGCTGTGACCATTCTAGCCCGGAGCCAGAAAGATCCTTTATCGTGATCCGCTTTCAGAACTGCACTGTAACGCTGCCCGGGTGAGATAACTAATGGCGAAGCCAGCGTTCTGTATATCTCGGGTTAGTGACCTAGATCGGAGGGATTGAGAGTTGCGGGTGGCTTCGTTACTGCCGCAGCCGGGAGAGCAGCGGCGGGCTCAAAGCTCACCAAGAAAAGGGGGAAACAGCTCGGAAGGATACTTACGGTTCGACAATGGTTCCATCTACTTCAACGATTTGTAAATCATCATGCTCATCAACGGCAACCTGAAACCACGCAAAACCACCTGCATTTATGAAGCGAAGCCTATGCCTTTCCCCAGGCACTACGTCTAGATGAGGTAATGCCGCTGCTTTTACTGTTGTGCATTTCCGATCAGGGTGATCCAAGCAGGTTGCTTGATTGATACCGTTCATCAATGCTGTATTGGGAATGGGCGCGTCCTCAACACCCGGGGACAGGACGTCTCGCATGTGACCGCTTGCTGGATCATACCACCAGTCTTGTAGCAAGATGACGCGGTCTGTCGTGTATGGCTTTGCTGCTTCTCGTTGGCTATGAACTACCATTGGCCCTACGAGACCGTCAAGCGCTTGGACGCCTTGGTGGCCATGGTAGAAGTCTTTTACCGGTACGTTAGCTTATTAGACTTGGAATTCTTATTATCCATATAATGATGAGTATTCATCCGTCTTTCGAGGAGAACCACATGCAAGACTTTAACTTACAGGTACCTGACTGGCCCGTGACATTGAACTTGTACTCATAGGACTGCCCAGGCGCAATAGGACACTGAGTAACCCCAGCAGCACCGTCCATCCAATTTGTACCATTTTGAAAGATGCCATGCCAGTGTAGGGCAGTCGCATTGGACGCCTTGTTGACCAGCTTGACAACGAGTACATCTCCCTCATTGATCTCAATTAGGGGCCCCGGAAATTGGTCATTGATTAGCATCATAGGTCTATATATACCGTCCGGGCTGCCTTCCCCGTCAGTGATGGTCCATTCGTATTCACGAACCTGACTTGGCGCGGAGAAGTCCCAGGTTGGGTCCAGTACATAACCCCCATTCGAGCGGAGGGGTTGCTTCGACGGAGAATCATCGTGATCGTCATGATCTGCCGACTGAGCGCTCGGCTTTGAGGGGTTGAATGATAGCAGGAGGCCAGCGAGGGCGAAAGTGACAATTGCGGAAATTGCAAAAATCACAGCAAATGCCCACCCTATCCGGCGAGTTTGCGCCTGTCTATAAATCCGATCCTCATCGAGAAGGCGCTTTGCCTCCGACTCCTTGCTTTCAGACATATCTTCTTGGTACACATTGCTTCCTCCGGGAGCATCTCGTATCAGAGAACCATCGCGGCTAGGTGGCATGGGTCTGCTACCCTCGTAGTGTGTCATGCTGATAATGGCCCTAGGAAGCTGGCTGACGAGACGCAGGTCAACGATTGAGCGAAACGAGGGCCAGACAACTATCGACAAAGACGTGATGCGGCAAAATCATCTAGGTGACATCTACTATATAGTATACCGTAAGCAGCGTATTTTCGCGATGCGCCCGTCTTCCTGGGTTCGTAAAGGGGGCGGCTCGAAGGGACCACTGTGATTATTGAGTGTAGCCGGCCGAAGAATACAGGCGTATATCATTTCAGTGGCAAGCGCCACTTAATCCAGAGATCGGGAGCCCCGGCCCTGGGCATTTAATGAAGTGGCATTAGAAGTAGAATGCATCGATGAGTCTTGACTTATATTGTTGATGATGATTATTGAATGATGAGTTAAATGTTGAAAAGGTAAGATGAGCACAATGTTGCTCATCACGTTACCAGAACCAGTGCCCTGGTAGGCCTACCTAGGTAGTTCTGGCCCAAAGCTAGCGGCATATAGAAACTGCCAAATAGGGATAAACTTTAACGCCGCTTGAGCCCGACGGCCTCTTTGCTCTTCGGTGCTACCTTCGTGTAGGCACCTAACGCAGGTACATTGCATCACTCCTAGTAGTTACTGGTTTCCTCAGTAGCGACTTAGAAATGTCCATAGGATGCCTCGGCATGTACGACACTTATAGGCAAGAGAAGCAAGGATGTACATAGCAAATCTACTGAATTAAGACTGGGGATCGAACATCGACAAGATTGACAGCTTCAGATACCTTATAGGCTCCTTCTTGCCTGTGGTTTTACTCCGGTACTTGGCAAGTAGGTATATTATAATAAACAGAACTGATGATAATCCTATTTGAATGAGTGATGCTTGACTCGCATGAACGATCGCTACTAAAACCTCATAACTGCTGGGTATCCCCTGTATGATGGCGCGGGCCGCGATCATACAATAGGTACGGAGATGAGAGCTTAAGTCCATCGCGCACCATGTCATCGATTACCTACCTACTCTAGCTGAGCCACGCTGCAACTACGTAGGTATTAATTGGCTTCGCCTTGACTCATCGGCGAGTTCGAATGCTACCATATGTAAAGTGCTAGGCTAAACCTTCAAGTTGCTCTTGACAACGCTAGCAATGCTGTGCGGGGAAGGCTCAAGCACCTGGGCCCCGGATTGAATTTTAGGTTCGGATTAGCCGTCCTATGCTGAAATATTCGATCATGATTCGATATTGCGATGTGAAAACTTGTGCAGTTTGGAGAAGCAACCCAAGCAGTGAGTCATGTCTTGGTAGACCGACAGAAGCTGAGCGCATTAGTAATACTCCGAGCCAGGGCATCCCCTGGGTTCTTAACAGCATTGGGCCACTAGATCTGCAGCGTCTCGTAATCTGCTTGGTGGCCTAGCCCACGACTGATATGAATGCTACAGTACCATTCAATTCATATCAGATCAAGACTATACTCATTACAGGTAGTCCGGTGTGCCAACCGTTGGTACCTAATGCCTTCGACGATATTCCTTTTCACAGCTACTAGACGAGACAATGTAGGTAAGATGAGGCCATGAACTCTGAAGTCGCTCCGTTGGTTTGGATGGCAATGCCCATGTAAAGTGCGTCAGCAAAGGTTGCCTGAACTCGCTGACTGACAAGCATAAATTGAACCGAGATTGAATGAGTACCTCCCGCAACGCAACACGGATGCAGAGAGGGTAGTGTACGTATTGCTGTTGAGAACTCCTAAGACAATATATAAGGAAGAGACAAATAGTACCTTATCAGTACCACTGATGAGAGTATTGAGGTGAAGAACTGAGACGCCAAAATCTCACTACGCGCGATAGGAGGCATACTGGTGTTCCTAGTCTAGTACACAGCTAGCTGAGGCATCGGATATAAGACTCTTGGCGTTTTGGCTGTGACGAAAGAATGTCAGCAATCCCCAAGGGCTACCCCCACCATGCCGTCCCGCGAATCTTTTGTGGTCTTAGTGGTGTTACATCTATCAGTACAGCAGTGTACTCAGGTGTACGCATATGGTGGAAAGTGGTTTAAGTCAGTAGACTAACTTCTCTGTCCGGTCCCGACCTCACGCGATTTCTTGCTTCTCTTCTTTACATTTTCGACACTACAAGCTGGGGCTCGAGCAGCATAAAGATACCCATCGTGCATCTACCTGGGCCGTTCCCCCTCTGTCGCCGTTCCATCGTCAGACCAACCCGTTCCGTTCCATTCGTCGATCTAGACGACATTGCCGACCGCCTCCTTTTACTCGAGCGTTTTGTTTCAACACGAGGTCTCCGAAAAAGGCTAGGTAATTAGAAAACCGTCCGACAGCCCCTGAGCGAACTCTATGAGGTTGTGTCGAATTGAAATTGTGCGCCGGAGCAATTGTTCGCGGCGACTACGAGTATCGCAACGCCATATAAACGATTATATTTTGTAGTTTGTTTCTTACAAATCAAACTACTACGCTCTGTCCGCATCTGTACCACGCTGCCCGCTCCCTTGTGTCTGCCAGTTTCAGACCTGGTCCAACCAGCGAAAGCTCATTGCCGTCGATTACCCGTCTGCGACCGTGCGAATACCGTCGTTCAATCTCGATGAACCCCTCCCTCCTGCGCTGGACCACTTATAGGCGCTTTGGGGTTCTCATGCCCACCCGCTAGGTCCTATACCACAACAATACAAGAGCGTCAAGGCGCGATAACACCGCCAACTTCTCCCTCTATTTTTACCGGCGTACAATAGGAACCTCAATAAAAATTCGACTTCAAACGTGTTATTACATTATCGCAATTAGACAGCGCCACCACACCGCCCTTGGCTAATCCCGTGTTTCCGGCACCATAGAGCCTCTTACCATTTGAATATATTAACTAAAGTTCTAAAAGGAATAACCCCTTTCGCTTTCATAATGACACCCACACCGCCTTCAGCAGCAACCTCCTCATCGGGTCATTCGCCAGAGGAGCAGTTCCGAGTTGTGCGGCGGAGAAACCGTGTGCCTCTGAGTTGCTACCCATGTCGAACGAGAAAGTGAGCAACCCTTGAGTACCTACACAGAATATATAGGATATTGTCACGTACTTGTCTCTGTCTACATATGCATCTAACTGACAGAAAATAGGCTTAAATGTAACCGAGGGGCTCCAAGTTGTGAGAATTGCGTCAAGCGTGGTGATACGCAGTCATGCGTTTATGCAACACCATCCAGTCGACGAAAGAATCAGAACACTGCTGGAGCCGATGCAAGTCCCGATGATATGCAAAATCGTATTGACCGTTTAGAAGGTTTAGTACTGAGTTTAATGCACGGCGGTGCCAACATCGACGCTCCAACTGCTGCGGCTGCAGCTGAGGCCACATCGGCGCGGAATACTGTCAACAGGTCGCTTTCAACCGCCGACAGCGCATCTTCCGCGCGACTCGACCGAGACAACGAGGAGATGAGGGCAGACGTCGACGAGGATGGAAGCGATGTGGACGAAAACCTGGCTGAGTCTTTGGGAGTGCTCAAAGTCGATGCAGACCAAGGCAAATCGATGTATGTTGGACAGGAGCATTGGCACACTCTCCTAGCTGATGTTACCGAAGTGAAAAACTTCTACGCCTCACACAAGAAAGACTTGGAAAACAGTTACCGTCGAGTGATGTCCTCGAAACCGCCTACGGCACGAAATTCGCCCATATTTCTGCTTTCTGCGCCGCCGTCATCCGAAGTAGAATTGAGAGCCGAACTACCTACGAAGACGGCTATCACAACGCTAGTATCGCGATACTTTAACTCGCTGGATACAGCCGCCAGTATAATACATGGGCCGACCTTCCAACAGCAATTGCGAGCCCATTGGCAGGACCCGTCAAAATCGTCAATTATGTGGATAGGATTATTATACGCCATGTTATGTCTGGCCATGCTCAGCTATCACAAGGTCGGGGATGAGCCCCCAGAATGGCAAGGAAGGTCCTTGGACTTAGCGGCGGAATATCGATTACGAACTGTCCAATGTCTTGTTGAGGCCGACTACACGAAGCCAGTAGAGTATACAGTAGAAACCTTGTTACTGTATCTTTTTGGAGAATATTCTTCTCGCTGGGATGCTGACTTAGGCCTCTGGCTTATCACGTCCATAACCACGAGGATAGCCTTTCGCATGGGTTATCATCGAGATGCAGAATGGTTTCCTTCAATTTCACCTTTCAAAGGGGTGCGTACCAGGTCTCTCCATGTGTGATTAGCTTGCGTATCGAGACTGACTCGATTTTGAATCACAGGAGATGCGGCGGCGAACATGGGCGCTGTTACGAATGGCAGACATCATGTTCTCCTACCAGGTAATCTAGCATGAGCGAACTTTGGACACTGAACTGGACTAACAACCTCTTAGGTCTCATTACCCACCATGATCTATGAACATGATACGGATACAAAGCTCCCGCATAACATCTTTGATGAGGAATTTGGAGTAAATACGAAGTCATTACCCCCTTCACGGCCAGTAACAGAACCTACTCCAATAGCCTATATGATAGGGAAATCTAGACTGTCTTTCGAGTTTGGTAATATCCTCCAAGCAGTCACTCGCGTGGGCAAGCTCGTACCATATGACGAAATTCTACAACACGATCGAAAACTTCGCGAGATTATGGACGAGTTCCCGCCTCATTTAAAGGTCCAGCCTCTGGATGGGTCGCATGACCCTGTCACGCTCATCATAGCGCGATACAATCTAGATCTTCTCTACCAGAAGATCATGTGTATGCTGCATAGAAAGCACATAAGCAGGGCTAGGCAGAACCCTCGGTACGCGCATTCCAGGCGCAGCGCCATCGAAGCAGCGCTGGGAACGCTGAACCATCTGAAATCCATCTACCGTGAATGTCAGCCGACCGGTAGACTTCGAACGATGAAGTGGTATGTTTCCTCGACATCGAGGGACACCCTTCTCCCCACCATGCTTGTCATCATGGAGCTTCATCATGACCACATGGCCAGCGCTTGTGGTACGCGACAAAACTCTCACGCCGCATACTTCTGGACGCCAGAGCAGCGCCAAGAGATGATACAAACGCTCGAGGACGTGAGGGAAATCTGGTCGAAGCTGTCACAAGAGTCGGTAGAGGCATACAAAGCATGGAATATCCTAAGTATCATGCTGGAGAAGATAAAGAATCCGGAGCCCGTGCCCCCTAACACCTCAGACGCACCTAGTGGAGCTGAAACCATATTCGGCAATTTCAATCCTGGCGAGATGCAACCCGAACACAGCGCGGCCATGACACTGGGTATGATGTCCGGAGGGACGCCGAGCAGTACGTTCCAGTCCCCTGGCGGGACCAACTACCCCAACCTCGACCTCGGCGCGACTATGGGTCTTTCCTCGTTACCAGATTTCCAGCCCGACCTCGCAGCCATCAACAACGCCGCGTCGCCATTCTCCATGTTTACAAATCTAGGCAGTAATAACAGCATGGCCATTGACCAGAACTTGGACTGGGTAGGGACATCTCAAGACACCACTCTTGTATCGTGTATTAACAACCAAGTAGGATGTGCTCGACAACTATGCGCAGACGGCGAATTGGACGGATAATCAGTCATTCGGGTTCTTTGCGGGAAATCCCGAACAACAGTCACAACAAGAATCGTCCACCGACGGGTCGTTCTCTTTCATGAATCCAAACAGATCTGGGCCTTGATCTGATGGACTTTAACTTCGCGGGAATACGCTTAAGTTCCATTCCCCTCATGTAGCGTGATGATGACGACGATGACTATGGTAATGATGATATGACTAGTTGGTGGGAACTATAATCGTTGCTACCTTGGAAGCTGCCCGGTCTTTTGAGAAAGTTCTCGGCATTACTGTGGACATATTGACGGACGGGTGAAAAGGGAAGACGAATGTAGTGCTGTATGTCGCTGGAATATTAGAGGCGCCGTGAGGCGCTTGGATATAAACCACCCTCTACTCTAAGTGCTCTGCCCTTTGCTAGCCACGAACTAGGCCGCGAATTGGCCATCTGTGACTATACTATGGTTCTATGCACAGCACAGCTTACTCCGGAACTCGCGTAATAAGCGGTGAATGAGGGGAAAGCCATCGAACTAGTCAAGCGAGGACGCCGGGGTATAGCTCTAGATCATGAGTCGTTGACGCGTTTCTACCCCGGATTTCCCCCCGCACTCCAATCTAACAGCGCGGCGATTGCCGAGTCGAGACATTCGGCCCTATGTGCACTGGCCGCCGGCCGCATCCTCGGATATCATTCCTACAATAATCTCTTGCAGACTGAGAAATACTTGATTATGGTATGAATGGCGGTATTAGAAATATGTATTGAGATATATGTGAGATATATCCAACAATAATGTGCGGTTTATTTTCGGCGACGGAACTAGCCATCTTATTCGGCTTAGCCCATACTCATCCGCCATTGCATACTTGTAGAGCAACAGATAGTTCTCATGATCATCGTTTGGTTCAACGACGGGAGGACAGTGAAAATGAGAGCTCATATTCAAGTTAACCCTTAGGTGGTGGATCTATATACAGTGTCAACGGCGTCGGCCAATTTGGTCATGAGCAATCCCCATCGTGTGCGCTTGTTTAGCGCCAAACAAGCGATTACTAACAGCCCTATATAATCTAAAGAAGAATCGCTCCTTGAATAAGCTATATAGAGAATCATGAGCCAATGTGAAGACGCAGGATTCGGGGACCTTGTTGGAAAGACTCTAGATTGAGAAATGTTTCGCCTGTCACGAGACATCGTCGTCTACGATATGGTATGTAGTAATCCACGGGGCTTTTCTTACTGAGAAGCGCCGATATTGCAACCATTTCAGTGCCAGGCTAACCAATCCTGTCTTCGGTTCCGCCCACTTAGCTCATTTAGAATACCATAAGGAAACTCCATCGCATAGAACAATAGGATTCACTCACGTGGAGAGTGGAACTACAGATAGGCATCTGGGGAGATAGCAAAGTTAAGTGATCACCACGAAATTCATACCGACGAGCCAAGGTGGCCGTGCTTTTGAAGGTCTTGAGGTGGAGATGCCCAGTACTCCAAAAGACGGCCATAGCAGGCGGAGCATCTAACTCGGAGCCCTAAATCCTATCGGGCAGGTGCACAAAACATGTGCTAGTATGAAGTGCATCGTGAAGGGTATAACCTCACAACTACTGAGCTAGGCGCTCCTGAGCAATGCATGGTATCGCACGGCCCGGCCCTCACTCATTTACTATTCATCATGAGGGTCACGGTCGACTACAACGGCCTCCCCACCATATGCCGCGACACCCCATCCTGTGAGCATAAAGGGCCACTGATCCCGTGCCTTCACTACATGCTGATCAGTATCCCTCTATCATCCGTTTTCATAGGCAAGCACCTTCACGATGAGAGGGTCGACCTTTTTAGCAGCCCTCGCGGCAACCGCCGCTCAGGCGCTGTCCACCGCCGATTGGACCAAGCAGTCTATCTATCAGGTCTTGACTGATCGGTTCGCGCGAACGGACGGCTCGACGTCTGCTTGTTCCAGCCTTAGCACGTATTGTGGTGGAACATGGCAAGGCCTTATCAACAAGTTGGACTGTAAGTCACTTGCGTTCACTACTTGTGAAGGTTATACTCACTAGAAGTTATAGACATCCAAAATATGGGCTTCACTGCCGTATGGATCAGCCCCGTGGTAAAGAACATCGAAAGCAATACAGTCTACGGGTAAGCTATCGCCAGTACGCCAGGGGACACGAACTCCAAAAACTAACACGATCTCCACGACACAAGCCTCCCCTACCACGGCTACTGGGCCCAAGACATCTACTCCCTCAACTCCCACTTCGGTACAGAGGCCGACTTAAAAGCGCTCTCCTCGGCACTCCACGACCGCGGGATGTACCTAATGGTAGACATAGTCGTGAACCACTACGCGTGGAACTCGGCCCCGGCGAACGTCGACTACAGCCAGTTCAACCCGTTCAACAGCGCCAGTTACTTCCACTCGTACTGCCCCATCGACTACAGCAACGCGAATTCCGTCGTCAAGTGTTGGCTGGGTGACACCAATGTACCGCTGCCGGATGTCAAGACCGAAGACTCGGGGGTGCGCGCTACTTTTAATGGGTGGATTGCCGATCTCGTGTCTACATATGATATTGATGGTTTCCGGGTTGATACTGTCCAGCATGTTGAGAAGGATTTCTGGCCTGGGTTTGGTAGTGCTGCGGGATGCTACCTCGTCGGCGAGGTAAGTAAAGTGGTTGTTCACTACGGTGATCTACCGCAGAGAAGAAAGATTTACTCATTATTGTAGATTTTCAACGGGGATCCGGCGATCTTCCCTGACTGGCTAAACTACATTAGCGGAGCGATGAACTATCCCGCGTACGTTACCCCTTTTACTTCTTCATCAACAACACCCAACCCCTCATACTCATACTCATTTCACTCATAGCTACTACTGGATCACCCGTGCCTTCCAATCGACCTCGGCAACAATGACAGAGCTCATCAACGGGATCAACACAATGAAAGGCCAAATGAAGACCAACACGATGGGGTCCTTCCTCGACAACCACGACAACCCGCGCTCGCCTCGCTCACCTCCGACATAGCACTCGACAAGAACGCGATAGCATTCACGATGCTAATGGACGGCATCCCAATAATCTACCAAGGACAAGAACAACATTTCAGCGGGGCCAGCGACCCGAACAACCGCGAGCCGCTGTGGACATCCAACTACGCGACCAGCAACGAGCTGTACACGTGGATCCAGAAGCTGAATCAGATCCGGAATCAAGCTGTCTATGTCGGCGGGACGACGTATACGACGTACCAGGCGTGGCCGATGGCGCCTGATAGTAAGACGATTGTTCTTAGGAAAGGCGTGGCGGGGAGCCAGGTTGTTAGCGTGCATACGAATGTGGGTGCCAATGGGGGTAGTCATAGTGTGAGCTTGGGAAGCGATTATACCGGCTTCACGGCCAATCAAGCGCTTACTGAGGTCATGTCTTGCGCGACGGTCACTACTGATGGGTCGGGTACGTTGGCGTTTACGCAGGGGCCGGAGACGAAGGTGTTCTTCCCGAGCGCGAAGTTGGAGGGTAGTGGGGTTTGCGGTGGTAAGTGAAAATATCAATTCTCTTTTGTCAGGAAGAACGAAGTCATTTGCGCATTCAAATTCAGGGGTATATTCTACAGGGAGAGCTTAGGGTTTGTACGCGAAGAAAATGCCCTGTGCCTATGTATGAGTTGGGACAGGTGGATATTTCCATCAGGGGGTACTATCCTGTCGGGCTGGTTTATTTCCGATTTCTCGAGTCCTGACTGACTGACACGCTGCTCTTTCCGCGATCTAGACGGAGGAGACGGTGGCGGCGGCAGTTGCACCTCGGTCCCCGTGACGTTCAACGAGATCGTGACGACGAGCCTCGGGCAAACAATCAAGATGTGACACCGCCCAATTTTCCTTAGACCTCTCTCTCTCTGTCCTTATCCTTCCTCCCTCTCTTTCTCCCTGTCTCCACCCCTCCCCTTCCCATTTCCCTTAACCAAACTTACCACATATCTCTATCCAAGTTCCTTCCAATTCCCCTATCCCACCTCCTCAAATCCCTGTACTAACACCCCTCCTTCCCCCCTACAGAGTAGGCAACATCGCAGCCCTCGGTTCCTGGAGTCCAACGGCCGCCATCACCCTCGACGCATCGCAGTACACGTCCTCGAACCATCTCTGGCGCGTCACGATCAATCTACCCCCCGGGACGGCCGTGCAATACAAGTACATCAACGTCGCGAGCAACGGGGCGGTGACGTGGGAGTCTGATCCGAATCGCTCGTTCACGGTGCCGACGGCATGTGATGCCGTGACGAGGTCAGATACGTGGCGGTGAGCTAATTGGGGTGTGGTGTGGTATGGTGTGATTTCAAGTTTTGTTCTTGTTTGTGTTAATGAATATCGGAGATTAGTTAGGTGAGGAAGACAGGGGCTTAGTTAGGTATCTGTGTTAGAAAGGAAAGTTACGGATGGAGGTGCCTCGCGGAATCGGCGAAAATACCTTTCAATGTAAGTTAAAGATGCAGATGAAAAGAATCAGAACAATCAAGTCTACCGAAGAGAGGGTACGATTCCGTTCCCCTTCTTGAACTATTGTTTAGTTTACAAAATCACCAATTTTTACGTTTAGTTCATTTAAGAGAATCTGATGTTTTGACCAAAAATTCGTTATACAAACTGTATAAACTAAAATACACACCGATATCTTAAGCAGGTACCCGTTCAAGGTAGGTAGGCATTCTACAGTAGCCCCCTTACACAATGAAAAGGCACCCTACTTAAGGCAATCAATGAAATGATGCGCCTCCCCTAGCCCATGCCCCTCTTAAAACGCCATACCAGCCCGTAGCGAGAGGGAGAAAAAAAGACAGAAAAATTGCACGCAATTATAGGCCGAAGGCAGTCTTCGCCCTGGTCCAATAGGCCTGGCGAGCGTCGGTCATAGTAGTCCCAACGCAGGTCACCATGTAATTGGTGAATGCGGTATCGAGATCCGAGCCAGAGGCGAGCGCGGTGACAACGTCCGGGCACTTGGTCGTCAGGTACCACGCGCCGGAGCCAAAGTTGTAGTTGTCGTCCATGACGAGGTTGAGGACTGCGTCCTTTTGGTCGGCGGTCGCGCTATAGGCGTCGCCGCCGATGGTAGCGAGCTGGTCCTTGAGTTCCGCGATGGACTCCGCGTACTCCCTGTTGAAGGTGTACATTTGCATGTTGCTGGTGCCCTGGCCGTGGTTCTCGGGGTTGAGGTTCTTCTTGTAGGCGTAGTCGAGGCTCTCGAAGGCTGTTAGGGCGAGCACTGCCGCCTTCTGCCCTGGCGCCGTCAACTGATATTTCTCGAACGCCTCGTTGAAGGGTCCTACCACCTGCGTGTTGGTGCGGCACTGCGTGTTACCCGCCGCGCAGCTGACAGAGGCAGGGGCGATACTGGCGATGGCTTCTGCTGTCACATCTGTCTCGGCGCGAGCTTTCAGCGAGGCGGGAGCGGCCGAGGCGAAACCGGCAAGGGCAAGGCCGACGGAGATGGTAGCTGAGTACTTCATTTTGGCGACTTGTATTGGTGTTTCTTTGGGGTTATTTGAGTAGGTACCGAGACTAGCTCAGTTATAAAATAATAAAATGTGAAAAGAAGCGAATGGTTCGTATCAAACGAACGCGAGTGATCTATGCTGTCTATTTTTGCGGCTTGACGACGGGAATCCTCAGGGGTATTTGTGCGGTGTAAGCTAAAGGTTGCCTTTGTGCTTAGTGCCTGTCGATCAAAGGGGCGAATAGGAGACTGCGCTGATCACAAGGTGATAGATTCAAAAAACAGGTGGACAATGCCTTGTATTGAGAAGTGAAAGTGTGAAAAGGAAAGTAAGTAAAGGAACTGTAGTTGTCACAACAGACTGAACTGTCAAAGCAGGTCGGGGGATGGTGATGATGTTATATAGACGGATCCGATTAAGTTCAGTTTCTTGACTCGACACTGGTATAGGGTGGTTAGTAGTAATGTTTGCTTCCCTTACTCATAAGTATTTCCTGGCGGTCCCTCCCTTGTCCTCCCTTCAAGGGTGCCTCCACATTGGCCTCACGAATCACCGTTTGCTATGCGCTTAGAATGCTGTCTGTACCCGACAAGAAGGCAGCCGTTCTCCAATCCCTAGATGGCGGTGGTGGAATACGAGCGTAGTTTGGCGGCGAATGAGCTCACGAGCCATGGCGTACAGGGTTTGTCCAGGGCTGTGGTTCAGGGACCATACATACAGTAGAAAACAGCAGGCCAATCATTTGCTTGGTTGTGCGAGCTTCCACCAATTCAGCTCTCTTGAAACGAGTTTCAAGTCGGTGTCCTTGGGTTCATTGGCTGAGCAATCGCCACTGCTCTAATCCCTACCTATGCCCGTCGTACTAGCAAGGGTAGGTAGTAGACTCGTAATGTGCAGTGGAGTCCTCCTAGTGAGAGTGTCGAGTGTCAAGAGAGCTTTCTCTGGGTTTTGATATGAGCTATGATTGAATCGTTGCGAGTCAGGTCTCTTTGCTAAATCTGTAAGGTTAGTTGTTTACAGAGCCTACTACGCCGCCGCCACCCCGGGTAACCTAATTTTTGTACGTGAAGGAAGGGGGAAGATAAATACAGTACCGGCGAGGTAAAGTTTTAGTAACGGCCAACCGCAGGTGGCCTCGCTCGATCGGTCGCACAACGAACGGCACGGCAAAGGGCTGGCCTTCTCCGGTGTGCTGAGTACCTTAGTATGTAATTACAGGTTATTGGTAGTTGCACGCCTCCCTTCCTATACACCGCTTCCAAGATAGGCGTCGGAATTATGCATTGAGGTTATGGTCATAGTGCCATATCGAAGTTCCTTAAGTTTTGTTGTTAATATGAGAAATAATTTCCAAGTCTAATCCGTAAAGTCGAAATCCCAAAAGGCTCAGTGGAATGTGTAGGTACGTAGTTGGCTTGGTTTGGCTTGGCCTGGCCTGGCGGGGGAGTTGTGCTGTACTACTGAGTAGTAAGTAGGTACCTAGAAGTAGGTAGAGCCTGGTACAGCTGTCTGACAGCTGTGGGCAGCCGAAAGACCCTGCTAAGAGATCAAATTGGTGATCGGAATAACTAAATTGCCTTATAGCTCTCCGTGCCTAGCGGGCTTTCAGATGCACAGATGTACCTAGCGGCGCCTTGCCCAAGAACTGACAGGGATTAGGGGCCTCTCGAGATCGAACAGCAACAAGTTGAAAGCTCCAATTCTCACGATACCTATAACCAACGCCGCTCCCTGAAGCTCGTCCTGTCGCGAACTACGCCGTAGCCCTCACCATTGTTATCTGCCATTCGCCGACTCCCCTCAGTTTCACTACTAGGAGCCTCGACCAACAATTCCCACGTCGCCCATCCAGCTCAAGCAAACATGTCCAACCTTCACAGCTACGTCAACAGTGCGTGAATCCCTCTGAAACTCGTATACGCCGGTGGTCTCAGCTCTGGCCTGACGGTTTTTCCGCTGCAATGGTACTAATAGCTATGTAGAAAAGGTGCTCATCGTCACGGCTGATTCGCGAACGCTAGTCGGAAATCTGCTGAGCTGTGACCAACAGACAAACTTGGTGGGTACCTTCACAATAAACCCTACTCTCCCTTGGTAGACTAACAATTCGTCTACCACAGGTCCTGGGCCAGACCATTGAACGTGTGATACGGACACCCGACGACGACGAGGCCTCCACCGAGGTACCACTGGGTCTATACATAGTACGAGGAGACAACGTCTGCGTGGTGGGGTTAGTCGACGAAGCTCTCGACGACAGCATCAACTGGGAACAAGTGAAAGGCTCGGCCATTGGTGGTATCAAGCACATATAAAAAAAGGAAGAAAGGCAACAAAATATGGAACGGCGAAAAGAATGAGATTTCCGGGGCTCGGTCATTGGTGCCCGCAATATTTGGGCGTTTGACGACAACAACTTTTTTTTTATTTGAACACTTCACGAGGATCCTCTTTAGGGTAGGTATGCTCTTTACCGAATGATACCACATACATGTTGCATTTCGCTGACACCCTTATGGTCTATTTCTACTCTGATGGCTAAGGATTGGCTCTATCGATTGAGGAGTGCTTGCCTGCCTAGCATATGATCTACTCGAACAAACGCGCCATGAGATATGGCGCGAATGCATCGTAACCCGGACTACTGACATATCTATTGATCCTGTTTCCCCTCTTCGCGCTCAGCCAGCCAGCCTCGTCTCCCAGAATCTCATCCCTGGCTAAGCCGTCGGCGCGCACTCGTCCTCGACGGTCCGCTATATGCATGCCGTGGGTCCATTGCCCGGCGGTCTCAACGCGGATATCCTCGGGCGCACCTGCTGCCAGCTTCCACTCCGGGCTTGAACCCGTGAGCATATACCAAACAGTCAGGGGATCGTGCAACGACAGCCCGGGTTCCTCGGCATCTCCTACCATGGTGATGATTTGCTTGAAGACGCCTGTCATGAACGTGTTCACCCATGTTCCCAGTGGACTTCCGGCAGCCACATGTGGTTTGATGCTCTTCTCGAAATAGCCCATGTTCAAAAGATGAGGCGTTGTAATGTCGAGAGGGAAGAGGCTTATACTGAGTTGCCTTGACAGCTTCTCTGGGTACGGTGGTAGAGTAGACTTGCCAGTAGGTATGGGAGGCATCGTCGAAGCAGGTGTCGGAGATGTCAAGGCAAATAGGCGTGCGGTGGCTACGGCGTCCGCGAATGTGTTGAATTCGGCTACGGAGGTGACGTTGCCCGGGACGTCAACCGCTCCACCCATGACGGCAATCTCCTTGACTCTGAGGAAAGTCTCTGGATCCTCGGATGCAGCCAACGCCAAGTTTGTCAGTGGTCCTAATGCGCATATAGAGATAGAGTCAGCTGGCTCCTCCTTCAAGATTCTTAGAATCTCTTTGTGCGCCGGCGTCTTGGAGGGAGTGAAGTACTGGTGATAAGAAGGCGGATCTGTGGGGTCTTCTTGGTCATCCTTGAATATGGCTTTCCAGGTTTCCTCGGGGGATAAGTGAGGATGCTATCGAGTCTATTAGTCATTTGAACTTTTCAGTCTCGTAGGTAGCAGATGAAACTTACAGCTTCATGAACACCATGTAATCCATCAGAGCCGTCTGTAGTGATTCAGTTAGCGACAGACAAATCTCAATTCATAATCTCATAGATCCAAAATATTCTCATCAGAGAATAACCTCGAATTTTAGGCAAGAGAGAGAAAAAGAGAAAGAGAAGCAATGAAGGTGAAACTCACGAAAATTATCAGCCATCAAAATCTCATCCTCAAGCGCGTGCTCGGGCCCCAGGGCAACAATGGGCTTGTAAGCCCGCAGCGCCTCGAAACCGAGGGGTTTCCCCCGGGACTTGCGCCACTCGAGCTCGTGGTGCAGGACCTTGAATAAGCCCATGACGTTGCGCCCGCAGTTCTCGAGCGTCACGTTGCCGTAGGTCACGGAGATCATAACTACCTCGAGGTCCTCGGGCGAAGACGCGAGGGCGAGGAGCATTGCTAGGGTGTCATCGCCGCCTTAGAAGGAAGAGGAGGTGTATGTTAGCGGGGACCATAATTGATTTGGATTGTTTTGGGTATATTTGTATCATTGTCTTTGTGTTTGGTTATGGCATATAGCATGCCATGTTGTTATATCACAATGAGGCGGCTACCCGCTTCAATGTCTGATAGACAGCCCCTCATTCAGGGAGGGAGGGTTGTGCTTACCTGGGTCCGTATCGATAATAATTCTTCTCTTCGGGGCCATGGTCGCGGGGTATGAGGGTTGATACAAATTTATCTAGATATGTCACTCATTCCTAGATTGTGAAAGTAGGTATATGTAGAATTTAACAAACTTAGAATTAGTCACGGGCTTGGTTTGCTGATAAGAGCTGCACCTCTGTAGGTAGGAAGGCAGTTAGTGTGCTGTGCTACGCTGAGGGGCGCGTCCTCTTTTTAGCACACCGTCCAGTCCGCCGGTCACCAGCGGAAACCCCATCAATCACCATTCACCTGTAGCCGCATATGTGTACATAATGAGATCCAAATCTTCTCCACGATCGTGGAGGGCCGATTCAGATTGCATATATGGTAAACTTATCTGGTGATATCGATATGGTTATGTAATCAATGAATCAACGGGTCGATCATTGCCTTGATGAGCAAATAGACTCATATCTGCAATGGACCATATATTTTCTGTGGCAGTATTCAAGGCTCATGTCTTTCCTTTCATATATGCGCTCTCGCACAATACCGAGACTCTGGGAAGCGCAGAGACCTTGTGGAGGCGGAAAATTAAAAGGAATCTAAAAGGTGTTACATAAATTGACAGAATAGCTCCGAGTGGATTTTTAAATTTTCGGATATGTCGGATCAACTTCATGAAATATATGCTGCTCAGACGGATCAGGCTTGTTCCTCGAACTTGTGAATGCAAAGCAGACTTTAGTAATCTGCAGACGGCCGGTTGGTACGCAGTTGGACACACTAGAAGGTATTCGCCTATGTACTGGTCACGCATCGCCGTTCGTATTTCGCATCTTGCGGGGAATAAACGAAGCAATATATACAACGCTGTTATTTCCTAAATAATATTTGTCAACTTCGTTTCATATATGCATGCCACTTATCTCCGACTCTCTCAAGAGCAGATATGCCATGGTATCGACAGGATATAATCAGAATAGGCCTGAACCCTACAACCCATTATGGGCTTTACTACTACCTACGCGGATATAAGAAGAGTACAGGACTCTATGCTATGATCGCATGGCTCGCCGGTTACACCTAAATCTAAAGTTAACGTGGGAAGGGGATATCTTATACTTAAATCGGCTCGCCTCTCTGCTACCAATGCTGTTTCTACTATAGAAGTATCAAAGGCGGTATTCGAGTCGGTGATGGGTATTATAAACCTCTAGGTACCTAGGTAGAGTATTAAGGCAAAGATACTAGCTTGATATGGATTAATCTGCTCTCAACTTTGTAAGTACCTGCTTCTTGATGGGAGCAGCCATCTTGGCCAAGCACATGTACCTTCTCACCAACGAAATCCAACATATACACCTACAGCAACCAAATACACTGTCCAGGAATAGATAGAGTTAGTTCGGTGCCTTATCTTCTCTTGCACATGCTTCTTACTAGCATATCCTCTATTCATGATAACAGCTGCTATGGTAGATATAAACCTGCCTAGTATAGACAAAGATATTGTACTTCTAGACTAGGTAGTATCGGTGGGCATCTGACTTGTACCTTATTGCCAGCCAGGTACCTGCCTCAGTTGCAACTTGGTAGTAGTGCCATCTGAACCAATCGGCGCCACGTCCTCTAGAGCATCGACCCACCATCTTGAGAAGCTGGTTCACCACAATAGGTAGCTGCAATGCTCTACAACCACCCGGCATCAACCCCTAGCACAGAAGCCTAGCTAGCACTTACTCTACCGTACTTACCACTTCATCCATGCTCAACTCTCCCCCATCTGCCCCCATCACAAACGGTTCCACCCATTTAGGCTGGGCTCATCATCACCCCTGATTCCGAGTTGACGACAGATCACCTTTTCCCATCTTGTCCCAATCTTGTCTCCAATCTGTCGTCTCCTGCATACTACAAGTGATCTACCTACCGACCTACCGACCGACTAATTCTAATCCTGATCATTGTTAAACACCCGCCATTGTCTTGCCACTATCCATTGTCTGTCTCAATCCGACTCTCGACTCTCGACTCTCGGCAAATCGAATCGTCGCAATCCCCTCTCATCTGCCATTGGTGTCACTGTCACTGTCGCGCATCTGTCCAGCACACACGAACACACCATCATAACACCAAGGCGCTTGCCTGTTACGGTACCATCCATTGTCTCCTTGGCAGTCAAGGGCCCAGAGCTCTTCTCGGCTGTATCAGGGCCAGCAACTTCTTCATACCTCTATCCTCTATCCTGCTGATCTGGCCTGATTGAACATCTTCCAAGCAATCACACACTGCTTCTAGACTCAGAGGCCAACCCCTTCATCTCAAACTTCTTCCCACGAGTCTCAATCTGTGGCCACCCCTTTCTCACTCGCCTACTTTCCTACTACCATCCTCTATCACAAAATTGGTAGATGGCCCTTCACTAATCAAGTTTGTGCACCCATCTAATTCCGTCAAGCTTGCCGGCCTCCTTTTTGCGACCGTTCGAGCACCAGCACGGAATCATCCTCTTCCTGCAAGCTTCTCCACTTGCCGTCTCAATAATCCCTTCACCTCTCTAATTTCCTTTGCTGCCCTCTATTCCAGAACATATATACTACTAAAATCATAATCATGGATTCTTCAAAAGAGCAGTCTACATGGATCACCACGGTGGGTGGCTATGCTGCCATTGCTGCCGCTGTCGGTATATGGCTCTACGCTTCGAACAGGAAAGAACAGATCCGTCGATCCCACATAGTTAAACAACCCACCAAACATAACGATCGAGCTAGTGCAGCAGATACCAAAAAGAAGACTGAGAAGGCCCAGAAGCCGAAATCCAAGCCTACCGCGTCGCCCGCCGAGAAGAGCGAGCCGGCCGTACCTAGCCCCAGCTACGATAGAGAAGAGGCCGAGGCAGCCGATAAGAAGGCTGACCGGGATTTCGCCCGTCAGCTCGCCAACACTCATGCTGGCACCAGATTTAATACCAAGAAGGCGGACGAGAAGCGTCAAAAGTCTGTGAAACAATCGAAGGCACAAGAGGTCGTGCCGGAGAAGACCTCGGCTCCTTCATCCACTACCGGCGATGCCGACGATGACCTATCCCCTCAGGTGTCCCCTGTTGTCACAGCAGCCGATAGTCATGGGGTCTCCGACATGCTCGAGCCCGCCGCCTCAGGCCCATCTGTACTCCGTCTCACCGGGACTGACTCGGTCAAGAAGCCTAAGGAGCGGAAGGCCAAGGCCGCCGAGCCCGTTGAAACCAAGAAGCAACGCCAGAACCGCAAGAAGGCCGAGGCGGCCAAGTTAGCTCGCGAGGAATCCGAGAAGGAACGCCAAGTCTTGCTAGAAAAGCAACGACGAACTGCGCGTATCGCTGAAGGTCGACCCGCCAAGGATGGATCGGCTTTCGTAGCTCAGAATGCGTGGGATTCAAAGCCCGCTGACGACAACGGCGCCGTTCAGCTACTAGATACATTTGAACAGAAACCAAAGCAGGAGAATAAAGCTCCCGCTCCTACTTCAGCCGCTCCCGCAGTCAAGGCTTCGTCAGACCCTTGGTCAGGCCTGCCTTCCGAAGAGGAACAGCTCGAGATGATTCGCCAAGAAGATTCGTGGAATGAAGTGAAGACCAAGAAGAAGGGTAAGAAGAAGGATACCGCAGCCGATGCCCCTGCAGTCTTGAGTCAACCTACCAACGGCAATGCTTCCACTGCTTCTACTACAACAAGCACCAAACCCTCCAGCGGGCCGAAGAAGCCCGTCCTTACAAGCAGCAGCTCTTCCTTTGCTGCCTTGACACCTGAAGAAACAGGCGATGATGAAGAGCCCGAGGAGGAGTGGGATGTATGATGCGCTCCGAAGGAACGAATCGATCGAGCCCCATACACACCCGTGAGGTCTCGCTTGTTCCCAGACATATTCTGTCCTCCCGTCTCGAGTTTCTCGGGTCCAGCTCTTCGTGTTTAAACTAACGAGTGCCTTGTACACTATTTTACGCCGCCATACCCTGCGTTATATATCGTAGGCATCTTACGCCTCTGCTATATTGCAGATGGGAATTGGATGGGTGGATCCAGGCGTACGGTTTGAAAAGAGGGCAAGACTAGCCACTATTGCATTGTATCATTGTTTGATTGTTGTACATTCTGTTTGCTAGCGGCAGCCGAATGCATGGGTGTAAGGATCTGCCACAACGTCCGATATTGTCCGCATCTCGTGAGGTGAAGGTTTTACTGGGGACTGCATTCCTTGACAGATCCACGTCAAATACCTGTTTCATACCACGATACCGACGTCATCGTCTTTTTCGTCTTTGCCGTTTATTTTAAAGATCAACGCCGCGTTGTACATGATGAAGGGTTCCTTGAGCCAACTACACCTGGATGCTTGCGCACTCTAGCTTCATGTTCACTCAGTCCAGGTGTGCGCTTGAGATAGTAGAGTATAGTCTGACTAGATTATATGAATAAAGATGTGACATTAACAAGAGGTGGTGTTTTATTCCAGTGACGTGACTACTATGGAACTGTGAAATATGTGAGTTGACTAGACCAACTAACCCGCCCTGTAGATGCGTTCTTATATGTGACTTGCTGTACTACTTTTTGACTCGCAAGCACTAACAGTCTATCCTTGCATAGCACGACTATGTCATTGGCTTCCGTCAAATGAATGTACGAGTAAATCGCTAAACGACTTATAATATAAGGTCTTTACCTAGGTAGGTAATAAGATTTAGACACCAGTCCCGTGCTCCCCGAGTAAATGTAGGTAGCGGGATAGGATAGGTAGGTTAGGTAGGTAGGTAGGTAGGTAGGTAGTTGTGTTATTCGTGGAGTCTTGCTTGCACCTCTTATCTATGCTTTGCTCCCGAGGGTTCTAGGTACTATGAGGGTTCGTAGTAGATAGATGGTAGAGAAACAGGATGAGCGGAGTAGTTCTTGAGACGTCACGTGCTCTCGCGTCTAGACTACTGTAGATGTTGAATGGATGGATGGATGGATGGATGGATGGAGCAGGACAGACGGGCCTGGCGTCGATCACTCACTCGCGTTGAGTAGGTAGGTAGGTAGGTAAGGCCGGTAAGTGCTTACATACATGCAGGAGGTGTGTTGTGTTCGTTTGTGCGTCATGATCTATTCTTGGCTCGAGCGCATACCATACATGAATGAGTTTGGGTAGGTACTGTAGGTAGTTACGTATTTAGTGGCTTCTTCAGTCGGGGGAGCGTGAGGGGTCTAGTTGTGTATCCTGCTCCTGATAGTAGATAGTATGCTCGTATGCTTACCATCAATGCCTGCCTACGGATTTGTGTTACTGGTACTATTTCACACAAAAATTTTTTTTTAATTGAATCTGCTCTTCTGAGACTGACTTGCGCAAAAGAGGATATTGATTCAATGATTGCACAACATCGGGCACAGCTGGATACTGTGACTTAGGAAGAAAGCCCTCATTGAAGAAAACATCATGTCAAAAAACGTCGTTGTTGCTGGACCTGGTGGTCTTGGTGAGTTTTTTTGACTCCTCACTTACCTATTGCCTTGTCATGATAATAGTGTGTTCGACGGATATTAGCGATATTTTAATGTCTTTTGGCTGGAAAACGAGTTGGCGGTAAAGAGTAGAGGAGCCGAGGCATCTAGGTACAGCACTCGATTTTGCTAGAGGATATAACCGATGGAACGTTATCTATCTATTTAGGCAAACATGTCCTAGATGCCCTGCTTGCAAGCTCCCAGTTCAACGTGACGGTGTTGTCGCGCTCAGAGAAGCCTGAGCTTGAAAGGAAAGGGGCAACTGTCAAGGTAAGTTTCGGCCTTCACTCGTCATTTCAATGAGATTAGGTGTTCTGTGTCTTCGCCCCTCTTGAACTTATGCAAAAGGCGGGGAAAAAAGTCTGATATCATCAATTGTTTCTCAATTGGCCTTGTGTTGAGGGAAGAGATCTTACGTACTCACAAGCCAAACAGGTTGTAGACTACACTAACCCATCATCTCTGCACTCCGCTCTTCTCTCAGTAAACGCAGACACCCTCCTCTCCTTCATAGTTAATCTACAAGACCCCGAATCCGCGGCCCAAAGCCACAGGAATCTACTGCCAGCCGCTGTATCAGCGGGGTGCATCAAGCGCTTTATACCGGCTGAATACGCGAACGATATCGCGCGCTTCCCTGTCCCACCGTCTTCGGAGGCAGATAAATTACAATTTAGAGAGCATGTGGTGAGGACGTGTCGGGAGAATGAGATTGAGTATACGCTTGTGTGCAATGGGGTGATTATGGATTTCTTTATACCTAGGGGGAGGAAGAGGTATTTCGCGGATTTACCGCCTGAGTTTCCGCCTATCCTTCTTATAGATATACCGGTAGCAACCGAGACGGACACAGACAGGCCATGGGTAGATGTCCTCGGGAATCCGGCGGATAAGATCAGTCTGACGCTCGCGGATGATATTGTCGCGGCCGTTGTGCGGAACTTAGAGAGGCGTTTGGGAATGGGAGTGAGGTTCTTCCTGTTAATGCGGAGTGTTTTGAGGGCGTTGGGACGACGAGGTTTGAGGATGTTGTGCGTATGTACTATGGGAATAGGTAATAGGTTTTAGGCTAGAGTTGTTCAGGTAGTGGTAGTGGTTATTGCAACGGTGATTATTTTTTGAGTAGTTGATTCTTGATAGTAGTCAGAATTGTCTGGACAATAGATGATGATTGCTAGTTAGATCTTGCTGGAGTGATATCGCGCTTACAGCGTTGATATGTTAGACAGGGACAAGGCGTATATCTCTCTCACGCCTCATGTGAGGGAATCTAATAATAGGAGTAGTCGGTCTATCCAACAAGCATGTCTCGTGGAGAATGTCTGATGACTTCACCATTGGTCTTACATACGTCTCTTATATCCGTCATGTGCAAGCACCGTCGCTGCAGCAGCAATCTATATGCGGCATTATCGTAAACCAATGGAACGCAAAGAAGACACCAAATCAAGACTGCATCAATATATAACAGTCAATATCAAACGAGGCCTGAGCCATATTTCACCCACACAGATTTCGGATCGATAAATGGCTTCTCGGAGTCGCAGATGATGAAGAATGAATGGTGGCGAGGGGAAAGGAGAATGCTAGTTTAAGTCTCATGGTAATTTATGTACTATATTTTGACGGGGTGGAATAAATGGGGTAGCAGCACGCTACCGGCTTCACTCTCATATCATGAATATCATCACTTCTAAGACTCATGATTTACCACGCGTTTCGTTCAGTTGTTAAGTGGAGGGCACAGCCGTGGGGGTGGATCGGCGCTGTTTTAGTGTTGTCGGGGATTAGTTAGGGACGTTCCTAGTGTACACCATGACACAGCACGTAATTGGAGCAAGACCCTTACTAATCGTTAGTACCATCTGTATTTCATGGTATTGTACCTAAGCACTCAAACTCGAATATTTCCAGAATTCTTCTGATAAGATGATTGAGCACTCACTACCTGACGCTCTATCTCGAGGTAGTAGCCAACATCGAGCCGGGTGAGTGGTAAAGCTTCTTATTTGTTCATGGAGAATCTGCACCCCAGGTACAGGGGCTGATGTGCCACGGGTACGACGCTCTAGCGGTACATGTACGTTACAATTAATTGCCTCCCTCGAGCTGCGGGTGGCAAGGATCTCGACCCCTCAGCAGCTGTGCCTGCCCGCGCTACCCTGCTAGATGCAAGCCTGTACGGGTAATGCGGCGCTGTTCTGTAGCGAAGTTTTACTTACTCAGATAGCGCGCTAATAGGAGGAGGTATGAGGCGACTTGTTAGGGTAATCCACTTTTCCCCTCCAGCTCTGGGTCCCGTCCGACATCCTGATTCAATCATCCGCTGCCAAACCACCTTCATTTGTTTCGCCCATGCATATCGCCGCGTCGCAGTCGGCCTCATACTCTCGCTATTCTCCTTCCATTCAATCTCCTTCTTGTATTTCTTACCGGTTACCCTGTACTTGGTGTCTGTTGCACATTCCCGCAGCCAATTGGCGTATCGACTGTCTGCTTCTCGCTGAGACCCAACTACAATTGAGACAAAGCTCCATCTGCCCCTATTTCACTTGGACCTAACACCCACCCGCCCGCTCATCTTAAACTTCCACGGGTAGCGTCAGCTTGCTCACATACGCACGCGCGCATCCTGTTTCGCCTACAATCCTCTTTGATCATGGTTTGCCGCCTTTAAGCTTGGGCAATCACCATCGCTGCAAGACATACAAACTTTATACGCCCACCAACCACTGACGCCATCGTATCTCATCTGATCTACAAACCCGGAGGAGCAGCTTGGAGGGAAGCCGGCTGGCGATTCGCAGGCATCCTGCCTCTCAGCCTCGGTCTTCCTTTCTCTTCTTTTCTTCGTCTTCGTCTTCCCCATTCTGCGCCGTCACACCGTCACGGCAAACATCCATTTCTGTATCACAAAACCCCTCGACTTGTCTCATCAACGTCATTTACGTGCCCTTTGGCCCTCCAACACTTGGCCGCCACATGCTCTTCTCAGTTCTATTTTTATACTCTGTAGGATTCTATCACGCCTAATCCCAACTTTTACCGATCGAGTGTTATCATTTCGCTTCGGATTTCATTGCAATAGCTGCCTTCGCTTCTCTGACTTCCATTTCCATCATTTGGCGTGCAGCTTCCGTGCACCTGGGTGTCGGTATCACAACTGGCACTCATTCTCGCCAAATATCCGAGACAACATTACACCCGCCAACCTCGTCGATTCATCCGAGCGATTATTGTTATCCTCCTTCGTCAACGTAGGGATCATTTCTCACAGCCATCATGTCGTTTTTTGCCGCAGTCCAATCTTTGGTGTTTTACGTCGCCGCGTGCTCGCCATGTCATCAGGCAATACACCAGCGCCGCCTTAAGAGAGAGGCCAAGAGACAGCGTGAGGCACAACAGCTCGAACATACCCAACCGGGCTATAACCAGCCGGAACCTTTCTCAACCAATCCTTACTGGTCAGAGGAGATCACCAGTGAGTACTCTTGTCCTTTCTCTTTCCTTTCGGCTGGAGACCATACTCATGCCCCTCATATATCTCACATGGAAATTCCTGAAACCCTTGCCTAAACGCTTTTGAGCGTCATGCGACTTACTAATCATGCAAATGGTAGTGGGACCGCATATTCAGCGCAAGAAGTATAGAAATGCCAGCCAGCGACGTTTGACTAGTTCCGGTGGTGACACAGTCAGTGTCGGCGGTAGCAGCACTGTCGTCAATCACGTCTCTAAAACTAGCACTACTACCACTACTACAAGGTCGGTACCCGAGCAATGTGCGCCTTCCTGGCCCTACTACTAACACGATAAACAGTGACGCTACCCTTCGGACAAAAGAGAACGAGAAGCCTAGCGCGAGTGTTGGTGACAGTATTGTCACTGTCACGCATCTCGATTCTCCGCCGCGTAGAAGTGAGAGTGGCTATGAGTTATCCCCAGTCACGACAACTGACGTGCCACACAACTGGAATCATACGCGCTATCAGGTCAGTATCTTCGAGTTTCTCGTGCTCATTCTAAGAACGAAGGTGGTCTTTGTAAAACAAGGACTTCCACTTCTTCATGAGCAAGCTCACGCAAATGTGACTTGTTGTTGATACTGTTACTAACCGATTCTTCTTGAACAGAGAGAAGACGAGGAGCTATGGGGCTCTGAACTTTCTCGGACTGGCCACAAGCTGATGGATGCGATTAAGCACGCAGGATCATCAGCTGGCCGCTTTATTGAATCGAGTTTAAATAAGGATGCCAGACAACTCAGCGACGATGAAGAAGAAGGGAGTCGGTATTTCCACCCAGTTCCTCCACCGGTGAATGATTATCACCCGCCGATAATACGACGCAACCCTCTCAAGGGCACCGTCAGATGGATGGTCCAGCCACCACCCCCGGCCAAACTCATGGAAGGGAAGGTCCCAGTCAGTCGCGGCAGCTCAATTGCAAGCAGAAGCACAACCGTACGATCAAGATATTCCGAAAATGGGATTCCTGTGAGTCGCGGTAGTTCCACGAGTAATCTAAGCCGGCGCCCTAGGCACGCCCACAAAATCATCGACGGGGTTGCTCCTCATGGCAGCTCTGCAAATGATCTTAGCTCAGACGGCGCACCAAACGAAGACGGAAAAGTTGCAGGTCCGATGACGAAGGTTGAGTTCTAACTATAGCCCTGCCGGGCCATTGGACTCCGCCTCGGATTTGATGATGGTTTGTGAGGTACACTGTTATCGCCGACCGGTGCTCGAACATCACGTCTCTGGCTTCCGGATAATGGCAAGGGTCCGTCGAGATTGAAAGAGCCGACAGGGTCATATACCTACTTTGAAGGGCGCGCAGTTTCACGTGGCAGTTGCTACAGAAGCAATTTCCCAAGCTTTTCAACTGTGAGTTGGGATAGTATTACCAACTCATACACTTATACATGCTATCGGGACCGGGACCGGAAAGGAAACGTTTCGTCTCCATAAAGCAAGTGTTCCCTCTTACAGTCGGAAGAACTGGATTCTCGGAGCCCAGCCATGGCCTTTGTTGGCCTTAGTCTCTAGCGTGGATACGTTCCTCGGCCGACTATTCATTCAAGGGCGCGTAATGGTCACTGTTACGTTACAACACCAGGCAGCATCAGCAGTATCATGATGAGACTCTGAACTGAGAGCTGAGGTCAGCCTGTAGACTTGATAAACGGAAAATACGAGGTTTCCAGACCAGTGAGGGAGGGATGCAAGATCCGTCGTACGCTAGGTCATTTTCGAAGGAGCCTGTTTGCTTCTTATTCGCGTTTGGATGGCTCGCGACCATTCCAAGTCAACTGAGGAATTCCTCGAGGGAGCTTGACACTCATCGTTTACTTTGTTTTTTTTTTTTTTTTTTTTTGCCAATGTGGAAATGGAGAGGGGCGATTGGGACATTGCATGTGCTTGCATTTCAAGGGAAAGGAAAAATAGCATTGAGGTGTTTGGCGTCTCGGCGTTTCTTTAGTTGAGCATGCATGTATTGGAACGGCATAAATAAAATTTATGAGGAGTTTCCCAATCCTATCTATTCCGCCCACCCCCTCACTGATTTCGGTTGTGGTGCCGAACTCGCAGCTCCGATCGGTCGTTGTGGGTTCCACCTCACCCCCGTATGACGAGGCCCTTTTGCTTTTAGAGGCCCGAAGCTAAACGAGACAATGGGTTGGTCAGTATTCTGGGCTTCTTGGCTCACGCTTTATTATTAAGACCTCGGGCCGTGGCATTTCACGACTGTATTATCTGGGTACTTAAACTACGGCCGGTTCCCTAACTCGACTTGACTTACCACTACTACCCTAATAAGCTCGGAAGCTAATAAACTTCAAACGTATCCGTCTAAGTTGATATTCCCAAATTGGTCTTTAAAAGGACTTGCTTACTACCCACCCCCGCACACTATGTCTCAGCAATTCGCGGCCTACCCCAGCCTGCGGGGCAAGACGGTCCTCATCACCGGCGGCGCGGAGGGCATCGGCGCCGCATGCGTCGAGAGCTTCTGGCAGCAAGGCTCCAAGGTCGTCTTCCTCGATATATCAGAGTCATCGGCGCAGAAACTTCTCGACAAACTGCGCACCTCGCATCCAGATCTTGCGTCTAGTACCCCGCTGCCGACGTTCATGCAATGCGACGTGACGGATCTGGAGCGTCTGCGCACGTGCGCGGAAGAAGTCGTTAAGAATCCGTCCTTCGGCGGCGCCGTGGATATCCTCCTGAACAACGCCGCGTCGGCAGGGGCCCGGACGCGCGTGGGCACGGAGCAAGTCACGCCGGAGTCCTGGGACGCAGACGTCAACGTGAATCTACGACACCAGTTCTTCCTCACGCAGGCCGTGTTACCGGGTATGAAAGCCAAGGGGAAAGGGAGTATCATCAACATGGGGAGTATCACGTGGTGTATCCCCGCCACTGGACTCCCTGTATACACGCTTTGTAAAGCGGCGATTATGGGGATGACGCGGACGCATAGTAAGGAATTTGGGAAGTTTGGGATTAGGGTGAATAGTGTTATGCCGGGCGCGGTTGCGACGCAGAGACAGATTGATGAGGTGCTTACTGAGGAGTATCGCGCGGAGGTTATGGCTGCGCAGACTATTCAGAGGGATCTTGGGCCGGAGGAGGTTGCTAGGTTGATTCTGTTTTTGGCGGCGGATGATTCTAGTGCGATTACTGGGAGTAGTTATGTTGTTGATGGGGGGTGGGTGAGTGATCCTTGAGGGGGAGAGTTGTGGAGTGGTGGCTCTTGGAGGAGATGTTGGGATTTCGGCTGTTGATGTGTGTTATCGTGATGATTTGCATTGGGGATCAGAATGGCATTCACGCTATGAGATAGATAGTCAGCGTCCATCTTTACAATCTTACAATACGGGAATGTGGGAGCGAGCAATCAAGATTTCAATAACAACCTCCCACTCAGTATTCTCATACCTCGTCATCTTATATACAGTACACCATTGCGCAAACACCCTCCTCAGCCACTCGCACCACTTGTACAAGAAACTCCCAAATCACTCGGCGTATTCGCGCAAACAATCTTCGCACTACCACTCGGCGGCGTAACAGTGATATCGCTCATGGTAACCCCACATGTCCCCGCGGCCGGACAATTCAGATTCATGATAGTAGGACTATACTTCTTCGCCGTCTGTCCCGAGAATCCTCTCACAACAACATCCTCAATCGTCGCCGTGCTCGGCGATTCCTCACAATATTCTTCTTCCTCGTTATAACACGACTGGATCTGGAACGCGTATTCCGAACTATCAACGACGACGTTCTCCCACGTGACATTGCGCACGACAGCAGTCCCGTGAGCAGATCCTCCCGGATATAGTTTGATCCCCGCGGCTTTCGTAGAGGTCGTCATCGTGGCGCCCGAGACGAAGATATGTTCGACGGTATCCGTCTTGCCTGAACTCGCACCCAGACTCCCCACGCTTAACCCATGGCTGCCGATGCAGGTGATATCCAACACCGTAACATGGCTCGCGCCGCTCTTGAACGCGACGCAATCGTCGTTATTCGTGACGCTTGCGTTGGATACAGTGACGTAGCTCGCGGGACCAATGTCCCAGCCATCTGTGTTCTTGGGTAAATTGTTGCTGGTACTAATTGCTGTGAGGGTGATGTCGAGGTACTGGATATTTGTGCTGTCGCCGCGCGCCGAGTGGAATACGTTGGGGGCGTTCTTGAAGAGCAGGTTTTGCACTGTTATGTCGCGCGATTTGCTGATCCAGAAGAGCGTTGGACGGTCATAGCTTTTGTCCGAGGCGAAGCGGTCCCATGCTGCTTGGCCGTTGCCGTCGATTACACCTGTCCCGGTGGAGGAGTAGATTGTTGCGCCTGTGATGCTTGAGACTGTGCATCATGTAAAGTTAGAATTTTATGTGCCAAAAAAAAAAAAAAAAAGGCCGCGTCGCGGATTGCCTTACTATCAAAGATGGCTTCTTTGCCCTTCCAGTAATCCGTGTCGCTGGCGACCTGGAGCAACCCATCGATTTGGAATGTGCAGCCCGCGCAGCCGTCGAAGCTGAAGACGGAGTTGATGTGGTATGTTGACTTTGGGGGGATCACGATTGTTCCCGACGGGCATTCTGCGATCGCGGACTGGATAGCCGGGACATCGTCGGTTGAGGCGCTGCCTCCGGCTACCGGCGTGCATGTCGCAGCGCGCCCGACTACTCTTGTCGGTGGCAATGAAGATGCTGTCGCGATGCCTGCCGACAGTAGAAACGCATTAAGAAAATGCATCTTGTCGCTTATCTCGTATACCTGTTCATCGACTTTGCGCAGTATAGATTTAGGGTCTTCTCACGACCTAGGTCGAGTTTGTAAGCAGCCATGTCTGCTCATCGCCTTTCATAAAGACGATATATGCGATGCCAATCGAGTCTCCGAATTATTGTTTGAATCCCTGTATGTATGCACTGTTTATCGCTAGTCGTCATTGATGGATTTGAAGTTTCGCCGCAGGGATCTGCAAGTGTACGGCTTATATAGGAAATCCGGAAGAATCCTAGTTCGGGCAGCTTCGGTGGGATGAAACACGTCCGCTTCTCTCGATCTCTTTTTTTCTTGTATGTAACGGAACTACGTAAAGGGTAGCAGAATCAATTACCACGAGTGAAATGAAAGAAAGTTACGGCGATTCCTCTATAGCAGCTAACTCATAAGTGTAGCGCTTCAAGATATATCTGGACAACTTGTCTCCCTTGCTTTTGATTGATGTAGAACAAACCTCCCGTCACCATGCATATAGACTTTCCATCTGGTGCCGCTGCTACCGACGTTGGTTTCTTCAGCACCACATATGGATCAAGACTAAGGGTTATGTCTATTAAGCAATACTGAGCCATTCGTCTAAACATTGTTTAGAAGGTCCAAGTTAGAGGGTTAGAATTGCTCTGAAAAAGCTGGACAGCGTCTAGCCATATCTACTAAGCAATTCCAAGCTATTAATCTAGATATTGTTTGATTATAGGATCTAAATTAGGGGTTTAGAATTGCTCTTTCAACAGATTTAGACCGCCTCCTACTATTTCTATCAAGCAATTCTAAACTCCAAACTTTAAAGCTAGGGATTTTCTATAAAGCAATTCTGAGCTATTAAACTAGACATTGTTTATAAGTCCGCACACCATCTGCGTATGATCTTGTCGACCGAAGACGGATGCACCGCAATGTAAGCGTTACTATCTAAATCGAAAGCAAAAACGTCATATATATACTTGGCCGCCGGGTTTTGAGTCAGAATCTCAAAATCACTAGTCTTATTGCCATGCTCATCTATGGGAAATCGGAAAAAAAGTTACTCGGTTCGGGCTGGTGAAGTAGACAAAATCATCAATAACCCTAAGGCCGTTGGTGCCAATAGACGGGTGCCCGGATTCCCTTCGACAGGTGCAAGCGCGGCATCTTTTGAGAACTTCTTTTGTCTCCCCTGTAAGTGTGTTGATGGAGAACATGCGCCCTTCGATTAAGTCTGCGCCGAGAACAACACCTGGGTTACGAGGGATGACAGCCATGCCATTCAAGGCCGCCGAGTTTGGAACGGGAATGCTGTCAACGAAGGTGCCCATCTGGAGCAAAACGATATAAATATGCGCACTACCGCGCTCGAACGCAAAAGACAGGCGATTTCCGCCGCCTACGGTGTACAGATAGCCAAAAAAAAAAGGGGGGGGGGGGCAATTCTCATCAGGCCCGTAACAGTACTGTCAAAGCGAGTGGACCAAGCAGCGAACCCCATGATTTTGCATTAGCCTGGGGGGCCCTGGATAGGTATAAACCTTAAATGGATAGGAGGGGTAGGCACACAGACCAGCCGCTAAGCTCCACTGGCGGGCACCAACGCAAAGCCCAACACAAAGTAGCCTTTCTTCGCCTCAGCTCTAGCCTCTTCAAGGAAGCCTCGAATCATTCCCGGCCAATTGCCCAGCCGCAGTCGTTGGTATTCGTGGCACTCCTAACCTAGCCGACAAAATGATCTCCCTCGTTGCGTTCGACCTCGATGGAACGCTTGCTCTGAGCAAGCAGCCGCTCGAAGACACCATGGGAGAGGCAGTGGCCGATCTGTTGGGCGTTGCTCATGTTGCCGTCATCTCGGGCGGTGACTGGCCGCAATTCGAGAAGCAGGTCGCAAGCCGGCTCCCAGCTCGCGCAAACCTAAGCAAGCTGTGGCTGCTCCCCACAACCGGTACCAAGCTCTATACTTTCCACGATGGCGAGTGGCAGCGAGTCTGTGCCGACCTCTTTAGCAGCACCGACAAGGAGAAGATCCTCCAGGCGTTCGACCTCTCACTAAAGAAGACCGGCTTTAAGCCCGAGAAGACGTGGGGCAAGTGCATCGAAGACCGAGGCAGTCAGATCACCTTTTCCGCGCTTGGCCAGCAAGCCCCGATACACGAGAAGGAGCACTGGGATCCCGACTTCGCTAAACGCAAGGTGATACAAAAAGATCTCTACGAGCAGCTACCAAACATGTCTATCAATATAGGAGGGGCTACCTCTATCGACATTACCCAAAAGGGTGTAGACAAGGGATATGGTCTAAAGAGGCTGCGCGATCAGAGTGGAATCCCCCTGGAGCAGATGATGTTTATTGGTGACGCCATCTTCCCTGGTGGCAATGACTATCCTGCCCTCGAACTAGGCCTCAAGACGGTGACAGTGAAAAACCCCGACGACACGCTTGCTGCTATTGCTGGTATCGTGGCTTGCCTTAGTGAGTAGGAATAGATCTTAGGAAGACGCTTGGTTATAATGACGGATATGGAAATGCGGGTCTCGTGAGAAAGGTTATGAATTCGTTATCAACTCGTATGGCCCAGCATGATAGATGCGGATCGTGGCACACGAACTCGATCTCCTGGCGGATGCAACCTGATGCAGGCTACGAGGTGCTGTAGGCAGAGACTTCTAGGAGGGGCACAAAACCGACAAGGAATTAGCTTAAACAACATGTGTAGAGCGAGATATAGCCATAGATCAAGAAAATACATTACTACCTCGGTTTCCTAAACTAATGACCTGGATCGCACTCTGGTTCTATATCCATAGAATAGGGAAGTCCCTAATAGGATAATGCTCTAGATGGAGTATATACACCCTCGATACTAAGAGGGAGAGTAATAGAATAAGGCACGCGTGCTTCAGCTTGCATCACTGTGCTATCAATGTTAGACGCCCAGGACTTGCCTACATAGAGATAAAAGGTTTAACCTAGTAGCAGACAGTATATTGTAGTACACCCCTCCCTAGTCACAGTGCTAAAAGAACTTAAAAAATATAATATCTATCTGCCCTTACCATGTCTTTCTACTACATTTAATGCATCTCTTAATTGAATTGTCACCTTATCTTGACAGTATAGTGAGAGGTTAAAAGAAACGGTATAATTTTGAAAATTATCAAATTAACACGCCTACTGCCGAAGGCCCTCACAGAACAACACAAAAAGATATAAC
>NPFG01000356.1:0-41111 GCA_002288965.1 Xylaria sp. MSU_SB201401
TATATAAAAATAATAAATAATAATAAGATTTAAAAAGAAGATATTTATAATTTAATAAAACTAGTTTTATAATAAATAAAATTATATTTATTAAAATCAGTTAGTAATAGTCCGGTGCTACCCTGTAATATATACTAGTCACACGGCTATAATGGCTATTTTAGCTATTATAGCCTTACTAATTAGCTATTTAATCCACTTAATTATAAGGCTTATTTTAAGCTTACTTATAGCGGCTATATAATGTGTGTAAAGCTTTAACAGAGTGAGTACAGGGCTTTATAACGTTAAGTAAAGCCTGTAAAGGTTATTAATAGTGTTAAAATGTTTATACCGTTAATAAAGTTAATTAATAATCTCGGTGACTAAGTTAATAAATCACTTAATAAAGTTAATAGGTTTTATAAAGCTTATAAAAGGTTTTTTAAAAGGTGTATAAGTCTTAAATAGCTTTTATAAAGTTTAGTTATATTAAATTAACCTATTAACTTATTAACTTAAATATTAAATAATTTATTAATTTAAATAGCTATAAATTTTATTAACTAAAGCCTAGCTAAATTAATCTCTTTTATATTTAATTAAATAATTATAATATAGATTTAATACTATTAGTATTAAACTTATTATATTTTAAGCTATATAGCTGTTAAAATTTCCTTTTATTTAATTAGTCTAACGGATGCAGCTTACTTGAAGGAATCGAACCGGCGTTCCCTCGCAGCGCTCTGTTTGGTAGTATTGAAAGCGTTGTTTTTCTATTCTAATTCTAATAGGATTTTCTGCAGAGTTTTCTTTAATAGTGCGCCCCTCGGCTAATCCTCGGTGCGTCTTTCGGGTAATCTCCGGGGCACTCCTTCTAGCTAACCTACATTGGTGTAGCATGTGCGCTTGAGCGGTCACCCCCGAGATGGCCGTAGATACTCGGGGCCGTTCCGTCACAATTAGTTAATAATTAAACAACTTAATCTTTTAACTACCACTTTTAGCCCTTACTTTATAGCGATATACCCGCTATACTCTCTGTTTTTAATACTGTTAAAATCTGTTACCTTCTGTTATAACTAGTCTGTGCCCCCTGTAAAACCTTTTATAATCTTACTATTATATACTTTAACGCATTTCCTACTTAACCTAGTTACTTAGGTTTTTTATATAAAATCTATATTTAAAAATCTTAATAACTTTACTAATATTATAATTATTAACACGTAATTTAAAGATTTAAACTATTAATTTAAAAAGAAATCTAAACATATTTTTATTAATTTTACTATTATTTTTTTTCCTAGTGAAATAAAAACTACGCTAAAATTTTAACGTGGTTTTTTATAAAGCTATAAATAAAATAGTAATAAAATTAACAAAAATATATTTATATCCTTATTAAATTAATAGCTTAAATTTTTAAAATATATATTAATAATTATAATATTAGTAAAGTTATTTAAAAATAAGTAAAAGGTAGGTAAAAGTACCCCTGTTATATAAAATACGCTACAAAGTACTACTAAGAAAAAGTGGCCAACTTAATTGGGTGGCCAGGTCAATTAGGAGATGCGTTATATTACATTTAAAAAAATCTTTTAAAAAATTGACAAACTATTGTTTAATCAGCAACGGCGGCTCGAAAACGCGCCGGCGATAAAACAAGATGGTTTTATCACGGCAAGCCGATGAATGACGGAGACATGCGGCTTCACGTGACCATCACGAGCGACCAGATGACCTTCGCTTACTGTTCTGATGTGCGTTTGTATGTTCATGGCGATTGTCCTGTATCACGATTGACGGAGGGCCAGATCGGAGATGTCCGCGGCATCCCCTTCTACGTCCACATCTACCTCAAGAAAAAGTCTGTGGAGTCAGTGAAAGTGATATTTTTGAATACGGAAGAGAAGGGCTTTGTTCATTGTTGAGGGATCAGGAGGATGTAATCAATGGGAGCAGTGACGACGATTTTGGCTTCAAGATGGTATCTCTCTCAGAAGCCGACGAAGCCATCGGGAAACATGAAGACCACAAGAGTGTCCTAGGGCTGTCAGGACAACAATCGCTGCGTGATGAAAAAGCAGTGCTGGAGGGTAGCAACATTGAGCAAGAAATTTCGAGAAGATCAAATGATATTATCTGGAACTAGACATAATTAATAGAGGCCGTTTTGGGATTAGCCACGATTATAGACACACCTGAGGGCAGGGTTGCAGCTTGGCTAACATCCAATAACATTGCCATCATGCATCTCAGCTGGCCTGAACTTTCCCTTATAGGAAGATATAATATTGTGAATGTGCGCCTACACCGACAGTCCAACCAAACTCTTGCGCTTTTATCCCAATTTGCTTAGCTAACGAAACAAAATGCCTGCACTTCGACGAGGCAGCATTACGTATTCTGCCACCAGATCACTCGCAAAGCCATGCCCAACTAAAAAGCAACCCAGGAGCTTGAGCTATATATAACGACCAGCATTGCTCCGATCTATAAAGCAATCAATGCCTCCAAGCTTATTTTGTTGACTTCCAAAGCCCCCTGTACACGGCATTTACCTCCCAATATGGTCGCCTTCAAACCTTTAAGCGTCGCGCTCTTGGCCAGCGCAGTGGCCGCCCAGAACATACCTCTACGATACATGCCTTTAGGTGATTCCATAACTGAAGCCGTCTGCTGGCGCGCACTGTTATGGGAGAAGCTGCAAAGTACCGAATTCGCCTCGGTGGACTGGGTCGGGTCAAGCAATTTAATAGATAACAATTGCGGAAACACTCGCTACGACCGCGATAGTGAGGGGCACTCGGGGTTCCTGGCCCTCAATATCGCCAACAGCGGACAGCTCGTAGGCTGGCTTCAGGCCAATCCCGCGGATGTGATTACGATGCATCTAGGCACCAACGACATTGGGTGGCTCAACCCTCCTGTGGACCAGATCCTTGCCACTTTTACAAGGCTCGTTGGGGTGATGAGAGATAGCAATCCAAAGATCAAGATCATTGTAAGTACTAATAGTACGGACAGTAGGAGTCTAAGTCTTGAACACTAGATAGCCCCCTTCCCCCGGATTCAGAGACTGTGGGAGGCGAGAGCGACTGACCAATATTCCGCGTACTAGGTCGCACAAATTATCCCCAGCACCAACGCGATATGGAATAACGCTATTACGAATCTTAATGAGGGGATACCAGCATGGGCTCGGGGGCTGAACAAAACAGAGTCGCCGATCTGGGTGGTGGACCAGAATACGGGAATCGACCCGGTCGCTGACCTGCGCGACGGCGTGCACCCCAATCTAGCGGGGGATGAAAAGATGGCCAATGTGTGGTACCCGGCGCTCATCAGCGCGTTGCGGGCTGCGAGGGCTGATAAGTTGGCTGAAGCTGCTTTTGCTGCTGATAAGGATGGCGGCAAGGAGGATGGGGATGGGTTCAAACCTGCCAAGGTGACGAAGAACAGCGTGGGACAAAGGGGTCGGATCATGCTTTGCGCCTTGTGAAAGGAGCGAATAGAGCAATACAGTGTGCTCTCAGGGCTCAAGTGTGGTCTACGTACGTAATATGTGTCCGGTCGAACTGAAGTGAATGGGCTACTGTTAATGATCCACTGCCCCCAAGCGGATTACATTTCTACAGCTGCTGTGACCAATGCTTTGAATATAAATATCATTAGGAAACCTCCCCGACCGTGCATCATCGTCCCTGCAATACTGCTTTACAGTTCGAACGTCGCTCCTCGCCTACATCATAACGTCAAAGGTGCATAAACTTTAACACAGCACCGGGCACACACGGAACCTTGGAGGTTTTTACGACACGTCAATAAGGAGCCTCTTCTTCCTAACACAATACCATTTCCTAACCTTACCTCAGAATGGAATCACAGTACTGCTAGTTATTTATAAGATCGTAACTCAGTACCTAGGTAGTAGGTATCTCAGCTACTAAAGTAAAAAAACATCTCAGCTAATATTAACAGGCAATAAAATCATTTCACAACTAACCTTGAACCCAACAGCTTTGATCTCAACAGCTCTGGTCACTACCGCTCTCAAGTCTAGCAATACACCCCTTAATCACAACAATACAGCGCTTTTTGTGCGGAGCGTTCATTATTTGGGCTATTGACATTTATTTAATTAACGCCCATTTTATTTTGGCGCTGTTCCTAATTCTTTACCCAACTAGCCTTTTTAACGAGGATTTGTTATAATGGTTATATCGTTGGCTTAAAGCTGCTAAAGCTATCGGGCTGTGGGCTTATAGTTGGTTGCTTAGAGACGGCACGATGAGACAAGTATAAAGAGGCGCGTATCGGTACACCCAAACATTCAAGAGGCTCTTTTACCACACCATCAGCCGAATCCCTCATCTTCACTTCTCAAGTCACTCCCCACAGCTTCTTAAACTCTCCAAGATGCAGCTTCACACCATTCTCTCTGCCGCCGCTCTGGTTGCGGCCGTTGGGGCTTTACCTACGGATATTGTTTCTCAGGGCCCGCCTAACGTTCTTTCGTCCTCGCAGAGCATCCATGACATACCACAAGTCATCCCTGGAACCAAGCCTATCGTTTTCATCCCTCTAGGGTGGAGAAATGATACTTCACCGAGCCCGAGCCCCTTGGTATTACACCTCCGGACTGGAGAAATAACACTTCAGATTCCATCTGAAATGCAGAGGGAAGTTTGGCGAAGCATGCTTCCCTGTGGATCGATGTCTGGATGAATATCAAAAAAGGGGGTCGACACCAGGCACTTTACTCCGAAGGTGAGTTAACCCTTTATAAAATTCCCCAGAATTTTATAAAGGGAGAATGCGAAAGATAAGAGAGCCCTTAGCTTACGGTTATAATAGCACAAAACTGCTATAATTTCCACAATGACTGGAACGACCAGGTATCTTCCTTATCTGTACCTGGGGGTTTTGACTGCATCTTCTATGTGAACTATGATTGTAACAACGATGACGCCAGTAAGCTTGAAGTCTTATATAATAATAGCATGAATAAGAAGTCCCTAATATTACCAATGCTTAAGTTAAATGCAGGGCCCCCAGGCCACACCCTCACGGGCCACTTTAGCCTCCCATTACTACCACTCAATTAAAGCTGTTTTTTTTAATAAAAATGATCGCGAACGCTATTTTTAAGTAATTGTTATAGTAATATAGTCTTTAACCTCCGATTTATTTTTTATAATAGCTTTTGTAAAGTCTTTTATAGTTTTAAAGACTTTGCAATCGAGGGCTTTATCTTTATGTATAATCCTACGCCTTATTTTTGCTTAACCTTATAGACGTTTAACATTTTAGCTAACTGACGCTTAAGCGCTAGTTTCCCCCCCCCCTTTTTTTTTTTTACTAACTTTATAATTTTAGTTTAAAAGTTTAAAGCTATAAAAGCTTTTTAAATAATTAGTTATTATTTTAATATAACGCATCTCCCAATTGACCGGATCACTCTCAATGCCTATACAAATTACCCCTGCACTTTCTCACGTGACCTTTTAATAACTTTACGAATATTATAGCTATAATATAATAATTAATACCGTTGAATTCGTAACTTAAAAAGGAATTCAACGGTACTATTAGCAGCTTTATAGCTATTATATTAAGCGAGTTATTAAGCAATACGTTAAAGTAAGCGTTAAAATAATCCCTACTTAGCGTATTGCCTAATAGCTCGCTTAATAAAATAGCTATAAAATAAACAAAAATACTTCTGAATTCGTCTTTTAGTTGTGATTCTAATGGTACCAATTATTATATTATACTTATAATATCCGCAAAGTTATTCATATACCAAGAAGTATTAATTCTTATATATAAAGTAATATATAAAGTCCTATATAACTTTATAAGCTAACTAGATATAGCTTAGTAGTAAAGTGTATATAGTAATTTTTATTATTTGATTTCGAATTCAATGGTCCTTTCTACTTATTTTTGCGATTTTTATTAGTAAAGTTATTAAATAGTTTATATAAGGATTTTAAAACAGTAATACGGGGAAAAAAGTGATCCGGTCAATTAGGAGATGCGTTAGTCTTTTTAAAAATTACTTATTTATATAAATTTTATAGTTTTGTGCTTATGCCCTGTAGATATGTAAAAACCGAGTTTGATTGATTGATGTGAAAGAGTAGGAGTATTACTTTTCTGAATGCCGGACCGGAAGCTTTTATGTTTTTTCTTTGCCTTTGTAAAAGCAAGGTAACGGTATTGTTTAAACTCCCTTAGGAATGCGACCGCTCCGGCCAGCGAAAGCTATGTGCTAGCTGATAGTATACTCGAAGTTCTGTAATTGGCAAATGTGTATGGTGTATTCCTATTCGGGCCTTAACAGTATGTTGCCAATGGCTGCCTAGCTTGCTAGCGCAAAATCGTGTGGAGCATAGGCCACAGAAGGGTGTATTTAAGACGTTATTCACCTAAGGGAGTTGATAATTAGAAATTCTAGCCCCTTACCTGGTGATCACCTTCAGTGTTGTTCCTGGCCTAGAAAACTCAGATACCTCATTCCAAGATCGTGGCAGGCCGAGCCTGATTAACCATACCTCCGCGAGCTCCGGCTCCGTCATAAAATGACCGACATTTTCGCCATGTGCCTCGTTCGTCGTCACTACACTCTTAGCGAAAAGTGAACTCCTAGTTGGGTGAAAGGAAACATGCACCGCATGGTATGTTCCATCCAGCCCCGAGTGCCTTTCACAGGGATGCCGAATTTCCTGCTTCGGCAAAGTACGGTGGCCTCATCAAGCCGTCGTGTTGGACCTTTGACGATTCCGGTCTTGTCTCCCCTTATGAGTTCGTCTTCGAGCCATCCTACTAAAGCCAATACCACTCGATTCCCATCTGGAGAAGTCTTTCAAAATTTTGTTGGCAACAATGCTGCCTTCTTCGAGGAGTCCAAACAGTTGCTCGGCCACCACAACCTGCAGGGTATAGTCGGCGTTCAGCCTGTATTTTTTACCTTACCGGCCTACCAGCTAATGATTGACAGTATGCCTCAACCTGATTACGATCTCTACGTGCTCTGATGTTCTGGATCTCCTGGACTGCGTTTCTGCAAAATTTCAGGAGCAATAATCGCAAAATGTCACAAGTAACACTAGGAAAACTCTATGCAGATGATCTAAGGTAGCATTTCAATAGAATTAGATAGTCTACGAAGAAAAGAAATATAAGAAAATTATGTTACGTTTCATCATTGATAACTTGAATGGTACTCTTGGGAGATTTGTTTATTTATTTATTTATTTTTCGGTGACGAGCTAGATTCTGTCTGACTCTATTTACCGAGCGTCTCGAAATGGATATGAATGCTAATCAATAATGGCTTCACTGTTTATTGATTAGAATGAACGAGCTCAACTAATTCATACTGTTCAGCGAAAGCCGAATTTATGTGGGTGGATAGCTAGAGGCGGCCCAGAGCTAGCAGTACTCCCAGACTGTCCAGCAGATTTTCCAGGTTCAGTTGTGTTAGACTTAGGAGTTGAAGCCTTACCAATACCAGACTGGCCAGTTTTAGACTTACAAGTTGTTGGAAATATCGTCATCTCAATAGACCCCGACCGCGGTGCATCCGTGGCTTTCCCTCGTGGAGAAGACATCTTGTTGATCTGTTGTACTATGGCGTACTTGAGTAGACAATAAAGGTTTTTTGCTAACTTAGTCTAAAGCGCTTTGTCTCTTTATATGCTAAATCACTACAATTCTGCAGTTCGCAACATCCTAGCGTTGTTGAGGAACAATATTGATGCAGTAGAACAGCGTGACCGATAATTCTTATAAATTTGCTTTTGTCTTCAATAAAGCCGTAAGCGCGCATCGTAATCCATTATTTAGGTAGGTACAATATTTTTGCATTGCTTCTCTACGAGGTGTAAAACAAGGTAAGCTATGACTTTATGAAACCCCGTTCGCTATGCACCAGACTTATGAAGAAAACCATGTTAGTAGAGTCTCTCATTAAATGACCTACAAGGCGACTGAGTCCACAACAACAAGAACCACTTGTCAACTAAGAAGTTCTACCCAATTATGGGGCAGTTTCATGAAAGAATTTGCCTCTTTAAAACATTATCTGTCTCCTATTTATTTTAACAGTGTGCTTCACCACTCCCTCTGACAACTCTAGTTTATAAAACCTTTAGCGAATATTTACTACCGTAATTACTAGTATTCTACGAATTTATTTAGATCATTCCGAGATTAATCCCTCGAGCATGCATCTGTTGTTCCTAGAGCTAACCGTTAGGGCCGGGTTACAGGTGAAGAGATAATACACTTATTGTTGTGCGAAAGTCTCTCAAATCTTCCTACAGTTAGTCTTGTAACTACATGCATAATCCTCTCTTTGTTCCCTTTAGCTTTGTAACATTACCTCACGCATGTAGGTTGATGCTAATTGAACTACCCCTACTAATGAAATTAAGATAACTGGCTATGGGCCAAATTACCCGAACACTGTAAAAGATCAGAGCCCCAGGGACCAGATATATGCTACATAATCAAACATCAATACAGGGGGTTATTCCATTCCTCTTTATTATGGGAAATTAGTAAACACGATCCATAGACTCTCTATGAATTACTTGGAACTATATCAACTCTAATTACAACCAGCTTTACTCGTAGGAGATACTATAGATATAGATCATGACTATTCGACACAAACTTACTGTGCCCCCTCGCCTAAGGATTCTACCCATGGGGGTACTGTATGACACATGTTGTTGCATGAGGGTTCATCAAACCTCCATGTCTAGGCTAGGACTTTTTGCCGCGGGTTTCTGAGTTCCATTCCTGGTAGTATTTTTCGAGATGATCTTATGATTCCTGGTGAAAGTGAAGCTCTCCCCAAGATTTACAGTAAACCGCAATAGCATGCTAGCACCTAGGCAAGTGCAAATAACAAATTCTTCGCAAGGCCTTGCTCACCTAACTATGCTATGGCTAAGCTAAAGTTGCGAAAGGCTACGATTCAAGGAGTCCTACTGATGATCTCTGCTAATACGAATGATACGAAACCCCCTTTCGGTTCCCGTCACTCGTATAACAGGCCTATCAACGAATTCATAAAGTTGTCACTTATGGAAAGGTAGACAGACACCCAGACTGACGCGACTAAATGGGAGCGAGGGAAAGCCGAGACGCAAGTTTCTTCATCGACAATGTAAGCTCATACAGACATGACGACAGTAATACCTCGATTATCTTTCTAGTATCCAAGTAGCACACTCACCTATCACCCACCTGACTATCTGGATCTGTTCACTCCCGGAAGCAGATCTCAATATCACGTTACACCGGCACCACTACGATTTGGCATCAAACCTTCATTCATTCACATTGTATATGAAGTCTGACTACAATGCAGTAAGGGCGATAAGCGATTATCTCATTCAGTTATGGCGTCGGTCAGGAGGCTTCAACGACCTATCTGCTGCATCCCGTCCCGTCCCATCAAGGCTGAATATTATTAATAGCAAGTGGTAGCCTACTGTATGTACCGTAGTGCGACTAGCTACGCCAGATCTTACGACGTCAATCTTCGGGATTTTCTCCCGGCCCTTTTAGTGAGGCGTAGTTTGATAGCGTAGATGTAGATGTAATAGTGTATGAGAACATCGACGGGGATTTGACAGATGAATAGTTAACGTTACCTTTCTAGCCACCGTGCCGATTTGACATGGGTAGATGTTTTCCTGTAAGGCACTTTATTATATGCTAGTAAGATAATATCAGGCCATTTCCCGGAGATGGGTATGTGTGCATATCCGGGGCAGTCCGCCGCGGGGGGGGGGAGGGGGGTATGTGCAGGTATCGTGATATACAATAGCGCCGTGTAGTGTAATGCTGTCTGGCGTGTTTGCATATGATGATTCACCGCCTGCGATGATACGGCTTCGGTTAGCTGATTGCCTACCCGTTTGTCACATGGACACTATCATATAGTAGTCTAGAGTGAAAAGATGAGTAATATTCCGAACTACGCTACTGCGCAACAGGTAGCGCGCGAAGCTAGCTAGCAAAACAGACAGGGATATCTGAAGTTGATTTTGAAATACCGTTGAGGGGGTACCATACATTCATGCTATTTGTTAATTATATCCATCTCCATCTCAGAAATCCATCTTCCGGTACACTGGATTGAGGGGGTGTGCGTGTGTGTGCTCTTTAAAACTAGGTAGTGTAGTGCAGATAGTGGAGAGACATGGTGTTGTGTGATTTGTGTGGTTTTAAGGAGGGTCAGAACTAACTGTAACTGACGACATTTCGGACCGCCGCCTATCGGAAGCCTCGGTTGCCATCTTCCTAGGGCAGATAATACTAGGGTTCTCCCTTAGCGCGGGAGACGCCGTCGAAACTTTTTTTTTTTTTTTTTGGCTTTAACACCTTGTTACTTAATGTCTTACATATTTTTCAACTGCCTTACCAATTAATTGTAATGCCCACTGTGCGGTGTACTGTTGCTGTGCCTAGCGTACTAGCGGAGTGTATGCACTTGGTGAGATCTCAAGGCTTCATAATGCTAGTGTTTAAAGACATAAGTTGCAACTGCACTGTAAGCCGAGTGAACTGGGCTGTGTACACCAAGTCACGTAACATAGTTGAGCGCCACTAGTGCTTGTTCATACCTCTTATGCACGTAATATGCTGTTAGGGTGTCAGGGTAGGGTAGTAGGATAGCCTATTACACGTAGATTTTCCATTGCAAGTGCACGGGTAACTCGATTCAGTGCAGCTGAAAGCCTTGGGGGTCTCCTCTTTCTATACTACCATGACGCGCAAAATGCGACAGCGAGATCTGGTACACAAGATGAGGTAGTATTATACTGTATGTATGTCTTGACCTTTTTTTTCGCCGCCCGCCCCCATCAGGGGACCCTTTTTGTTTTCGGTCAGTTCCGCGGATAACGTCGCTTCGCTTATTCAGGGTCTGTCTACATATTTCCATGCCACATCTCGTTCGAGGTCACGATGCTAGTTTGCTCAGTATGCGTAGGTAGGGTCATGTGTGCAAGTCAGGTAGCTTAGCGCTGCGTCTAGGTACACCTTCGGCATTCCATATCATTCGGTCTCTCTTCCGCTTACAGCAGGCTATGCTAGTCGCAGCAGCAAGTGATTCTCGGCGTTTGAAAACCGAAGAGGCAGTACAGCAATGCAATGTGGACCGAATCAATCATCAAAATAGGGGTCCATGCAATGCGTTCCCTTGACTAGTATCCCTCTTATAGCCATATTCAGATCATAATTTCTCCCTATTCTTTTATGTACGTGAAGGTAAGGATCGGGTCATTCTCGCTTACTTACACCGGTCCTTGCTAGGCCTTTGAAAAATGCAACCGTTTTGGGGCTGGGCTGATTGCGACACTACCCCAAGACCAGGATTTGGCCACACTAAATCTCGGGGTTCCAGTGTTAGCCGCGGAGATGCTACAGGGGTTTTCTTTGTCTGTTCCCTACTTTACTTGCCTAGGGGCTGTCAGAACTTAGGGAACCTTCATGTAGGACATAAGGAGAGCGAACCAACAGATTGATTTCCAGGTACCACTGCGGATCTGCAACTGCCGTTAAGTTAGAGATCATCATTAAAGCTCCTCCATCTCCTCTAGTGTTGCGTAGCGTGCTTATTTTAGGAGTATTCCATGTCAACTTCGAGAATTTTACCCTGCTTGGATAGAGTCTGCCGGAAGAATCGGTACCTCATTTGACCGTAAGGCTGTAGTTTGCGATATTGCGAGGAACAAGGGTTTCGATTGTCGAAGAATACTACCCGAAACTGAAGTACTCTTGATATGCTTATACATAATCTGTATTATGTTATGCTATGCGTAACATACCCTGGTAACGCGCCTATCCCTAAGTCCGGATACCGGCAATGCCAGAAGAGTTGTCCAAAACCCCCATCACTAGTCGGAGTTACGAATAATCAGCAACGGCTTTGATTATGTAATTGTTTAATATCGTCGGGTTCGAGCTGGGTTGTATTATGAGTACAGGTATGTCACATGCAGCAGCTCAACACCCGCGCTGTTAACGCTAACTTTACATTATAGACCTACTAAAATGATGAAACTCTAGTTCGCGAGAAGATCATCGAAAAGTGAAATCCCGGTCGAGATATGATGTAAACTCAATACCCACCAGGATATCATTAACCACACAAAAACGGAGTCCTATAAGAAATTTTCTGCAATCCGAAAAACAAAAGAGGGGGTTCTCCCGTAAACTATTCTAAATACTTTGTGGGATCCGCGGTAGTGGCCGAGTCTAAGATCTGCATGTTTTTTAATGTGGACTTATAGGTTCGTTGTTCGATTCCGTCGTCACTTTCTTCCCACTTCGCTGACCGAGGTGTTGGGTAGCTGAGGGACCTCTGGGTAGTCCGCCGCTAGTTGGGAACGGAGTAAAGCGAGCAGCTCGAGTCAGTGACAGCTATATTTTTCCGCGTATAGAAGCGGGATGGATGTCATGATGCACCTTCGAGTCATGGGTTGAGAGGGGAACAGCCGGGACTGAATGGAGTTATTTTGGGTTCCATGGAAGTTTTCGGGAAAACCAAGCAAGAGTTATCCATTTTCTGTAAAATATAGGGTTCACCGAGGTCAGAGTCGCGAATACATTATATCGACTAATAAATTCAAATGAGAAGTATCCCAAGTTGATTAGCGCTTTTCCTCGAGTCTCTCAACAGCTCCTGGCCAAACACCCTTTCCGAACAATGCAGAATAGCTGCACAATGTTCGTATATAGTTCCTCGAAACTCGAAGAATATCTCCAAGACTATCTTTCGTATCCCGGGGTATAGGTCGAATACTCCGTCCCCTTGTGCTATCTGCAAACCACTCGTAGTAGTTGTATAGGAGTAGAATCACAGAGAGGGAAGCTCTGTTAGCAAAACTAACCTATGTTGTGTAAACATTCACGTGCTTAGCACGCCCAGTAAGCGTCCCGATATATGAACGTCGACCGCAATCCGCATAAACTTAACAGTCAGCCATTATAGGATTCGTCACCCAGCCGCTTCCCCGTACAAGGGGACTTGACAATAACTGTTGGTGGTAGCTCGTACCCTATTTTCAGGTCTCACAACCGGATCTTCCCCCTTTACCTTTACATGCACTCGGCGCCGTGTCGGCGGCTCTCTGGATTGCGGGTCATACACACCGCCGGAGGGAACATGAAATCGGATCACTGTGCGCAGCCAATGAGAATCGAGAAACGCCCAATGAGCACGTTGTGGCGGTGCTTTCCGTGCCTCGCGGGGACTGTCTGTTACTGGTCGGTAGCCTTGTCTCTCCTTTCTTGGGGATGCAGTGCCACCGTATACATAAAAAGTCCTACGTGGCGATGCAAGATTCAACGGGCCGCTCGGAAACTCGCAACACTACTAAGGGAGTACTGGTGACCCAGCTATATGTTGGCATGAATACTTCATTTGACACATGAATGGATGTAGATAATTATAGGATTTCTTGCGTGCCCCGGGAGGGTACAGGGTATGTACCTACGAGGTTAGGTAGGTAAGTAAGCATTGTGTGTAGTGAAGTGTGTAATGAAATGTGTAGTCATATCTCCACGTCTCCGTGATCAGCAGTCGTAGGATTGTTACAGCTGTCTCGCCAGCTGGCGCCGGTACTGCGAATGTAAGTCACTATATATAGATACCCACTACCTAGATGCCAGCCAGATGACAGGCAGACGTAAGCGGCCCTACAACGGCAGATGAGGCGTGGGCATGACTGCAGATATTACGTTGCCTATAGGATCGTACCAGTTATCTCCGGAATGTCAGAGCAAACTATGACATGTTATCTACGTAGCTAATGAATTTTCCATGAGATGACAAAATCCATTAAGTGAAACATCGAAGTCATATCCAGATAATGAAAGATGCACGAAACAAAGCTAATTACTAATGCGCGGCATCGGTTTGCAACTTTGGAGTCCAGAAGTCGCCAACCTACTATAACTGGTATCAAAAGACAAGGTTCCATGCTCCTCCGTGGCACAGACTCCAATGCTGCCTCTCAACAGCCTACCGGTGAAATCGCGGGGGCCTCGGCTCGTTGTTGGACTGCGGGCTTATCTAATTCAATAATCTATTCAAGCGACATGTTGTGACCAATATGCACAGGAAGCGAGCGAATAGCTTCGCAAATTGCTGTTTTGGCCACCGGGTTTTTCCCTGAGGAGTTCAGCTTTCGCTTATGTCCGTAATGTAGCCTCGGTTATGTGATTTAGGTCTCTACTGCATGCCCAATATCCAGTGGTTTCTTCGTCAAACCTTCTGATTAAGAAATTAGCGGTAGATGTATAACAGACAGTGACGCACATATTGCCACGCAGTATCATCAGAAGACTGATACACAAATCATGATATTCCATGCGAATAGATAGTCATGGCCACGTGATATGTAGTTCGATTCCCAACGTCTTCTCAGGGTCCAACCCGGAGTCGTAACGTGGCGTGTGGATTCTGGAACGCCAGTTTGTCTCTAGGCTCATCCCACCGAATCACTCTTTTGCTGGCCTTTTGCTCCGTATGTAGGCGGAGAAAGCCAGATGGGGGAGAAGCCTGGAGGATGCATCACAAATCGAATCAAATCCCGTGCCATAATAGGTAGGCCAGTAAAGTACCAGTCGCTTGAAGTCAAGTAGCCAGTTATGTGTGCGTCTCTGCATCGCTGGCCATTGCACGTGGTGTCCGGAGAGGTTTGTCCAGCCAAACGCGGATCTTCGCTTACCAGGGACTCGAGTGGTGCAGGGATTATTAAGTAATCATCTATATTTAGGTACCACGGCCAACCGCCGCCGACGAATCGGCTGCCCGCGTTCAACTTTCTTGACGTGAAAAACAGCGCATGGGTCTGTCTGCATGACGATGGAGCGTAGCGTCGATGATGGGTCTATTGCCCCGGCCAACGCTAGGCCGACAATGGTAAGATTTTTCGAGGAACTTGCAAGGGTATCTATTCCCTGCGAGAATCACTTCAGTAGGGGGAAAACCTCGGCTATTCGGCTGCTGTCCAGTGCTGTCCAGTAGGTACGCATAAAATAAGTTATCGCTGTCGCTGCTGGTGGGTCTGGATTTGGTGTTGATGCTAACTGACCCATGACGGTAGATGAGCAGCCATGATTTTGGGAATGAGAAAGAAAAATGGCTGGGATATGGTACGATGCCCTCAAATGGCGACGTCGCAGTCAGGTCGCAGATGGGAATGTAATCATGCCACCGAGCCCAAAGCTGAACTGGATGAAGCCAGCATCAATCTCTGAATACCTAACCAGAAATCAAGAATGCCGACAAGGTCCCTCAACAGTATTTCTTAGTTGTTCTTAGTGTAATGTGCCCAACACATTATTCAGTATAGTGTCCCTAGTAAAAAGTGTAGCGTGGAGTAGAAGACTAGCATGATTCCTCGAATGAGGTAGTGTACACCATGCGACGTCTGTACCTGGTAATGTCTCGCAGAAACCAGGGTCGTCCGCCAGGCAGCCATGAGAGGAGTGGTGCTTGCTTGATGAACCGATGTTGCAGTGTCCGACAGCTTAGAAAGGCAGCCGTGGTTCACCGCTCCTCGTGCAGAACTAAGTCATGCAGCTTTGTGCGTTTCTCCCTGACTGGCGACGCACGACAGCACCGGCCAATTTAGAGAAAAGGTCCGCTATGCACAGGTACACAAGTACAAAGCTACTTACATGGCGGAGTCACGGAGCTTTGATGCCCGTGGATTGGATGAAATATATATAGTATGTAGATAAAACTTTCCACATACTCACTAAAAGTAGCCAATCCCGGTCTTGGAAGCGTTGGAGATCTAGTCTTTAGTTATGTTCCTGCCGCTGTAGGTAACGCATACAGTAAGGCTATCGGTCAAGTAGAAGCTGGCATGGAGTTTGGTTTATTGGGGATGGAGTTGAGGTCAAGACTGAAAAGTACCTAGAATAATGTTCGAGGGATAAAACTTTACTTACCTATCTATATATGTAGGATAATTTGCACGGTGTATCTCACTAGCGACTAAATTCATCGTAGATCTTCTAATCGACGCTACAGTTCACTACACGTGAAGGCACGAGAAACGCCATGATTCCGTAACGTGGGGAAGAGGAATCTCGCGACGGATCGATTTCGCTCATGCCAGATGGGAATTTTTTTTTTCTTTTCCGTCTCGAAATGCAGGACGCTTACTTACGCCCAGGTCCATATGCAGTTAGCGAAGCTTTGGGCATGTGTTCCGCGACCCCATGAAGATCATGAAACGTTGTATCTGCGGAAGCAGGGGCCTACTGTGTAGGAGCGGACAGCGCCAACCACCAGCTACCGTAGCTATGCAGTGCACTGTACAGTACCCGCCGTTGAATGCCAGCGGAACGTCTTGTCATCTGCCGGTCTTCATGCTGCCGTCGTTCTTTGGTATCGATAGTAATTATCCCAGGTAACAAAAATCTGGCCGGCGGGACGTTCGGTCATAGGCTCCTGTACGGAGCGGAGTGTAAAGCGATGTCATTGTATACTCACAGTGTATTAGTATCCTTTGCGTTGTTCGAGTTGAGTTCTTGAGCCTCAATATAGTGGCATACTGTACGTGTATACTACTAACCTCTCATACCCACTACGGCAATCACGGCGAGCTGCCCTAGTAGCGTAGTGAAGTAGTGTATAGTAGTCGTTCACTTTTGGTCCTAGTTTCGGAGCTGGGTCCCGTGTTTACACTGGCTCAGCGGCTCTGCTGGTTAACAACGGGAATACTTGAACTCACGTAATTTTTATGGTATTGTCGTTAGGGTTAAGGTTTGATGAGGCTCAGCATCTGTTCGCGCTGGAAGCACGCTAAATTGTTTTTTTTTTTTTTTTCTCTTTGTGAACTCCCCATCGGGCATGCATCATTGCGGCTCGTCCTTGTTTTATTCAGACAACTTTCTTGTTCCCTATTGCTGCATCATCTTGTGTTGCGCGCCTTACACTCGCATCACTCACTCTAGGTAGATTCATATCCTTGAGCCCGGAGTATGGCCTGAAGGGTACGTTCGAATGGAGTATCTAGCGCGCGAATGATGTGTAGCAGACGAAGGTTCGGAAATGTGCAACGATAGGGGATGTGACTTGGCAGTAGATAGCAGTCAACATACATGTATACCTATAACCCTCATATTATAAGGTTTATACCTATACATTGTGATATATTGGCCGTCTCTGCATTTCTTAAATTCGCACACATACCTAAAATGCCAGTGATATCCAAGATACTTTGAGTATATCTTAGCGCGCTGTGACTCGCTGCTGTACGTTAGTTAGTAGGAAATGTAGATGAGATAGCTCTCTGATGCATGGTCTGTCGCTCCTTAGCGCGCATACCTGAACAGCTAAAAGAAGTGTTTACATCTTGCTACTGTAAGCAAGCGAGGCGGGCAAGCGTCGAGAGAACATCTCTGGGTTGAGGATCATTAATGTCTTGCACTCTCTTGTCGCGCTCTTCTCTAGTATGAAACGCTCGCCAGGACCTGCGAGGCTTTGAGGCTGTGCAGGTCTGTTCTTTCTGGGGTCCAAGTGTCGCGAGTAAAGTCCCTAGCTCACCGCAGAGCCCTCAGATAGGCAATCTTTACCTCTCTTTAGCGTGGACTGGTGTCAAAAGCTGGTGAAAACCGAAGCTGTGGATTGAACATGGTCAGATCCGCGGCCCACTTGGACTGGTCGCCAAAGATGCGCCAAAAATGGACACGAGAAACTACTGTTTCAGCCAACCACACGTAGCGATCCTACCCTAAGGATCATTTACGTTTTGCCCGAAATCCATGCAGCCAGATTATCTAGCATGCCGCTACCTACACCGCACTACCGTTCTCTCGGCTTAGCGTGGAGAAAGTAGGAAGGCAAGCCGTGATAGGAGCGGAACAAGAGCTGGGTAGTGCAGCAAGCAACTACCTACCTAGCTAGTGTAGGTAGTTTACACCGAAGCAAAATGCTTCTAGTCTTATTCTTTATCCTTCGAATGGACCCTGGTCGATAGTAGCGCAGGTTCACACCTGTGTCAATACTGATGCCTGGAGGAGGAAGAGGAAGCAGAAGAAGAAAAGCTCATATGCACGAAAAGTACAGCGCATCTAAGGAGAGCAGTGGTTAATGTGCGATTCGAATCCCTAAGTGTTACTAGGTGGTGCTCGGTTCATATCCGCTCTCAAAGCGCGCAATTAATTGGTAACGTTCTGAGGTTTTACGATCGTTTACTAGCTCGAGTACATATATATTGCGGCTGGTGATGGTGTTTTGGTATCCGGCGGTTCTGCTGCTGCGCGCTAGGGCAGGCAAAATCAGCATCTGGTATTAGCACAAACAAAATCCTTTGTCTTCGTGAGCATCGATGGAGATGTGTTTACACAAGGTAGATGGCGTAACGTAGTGTATCAAGCAACATAAAATCATTGTAAGCTGACCGACGACAGTCCTCGAATCGCGATTGACGTATTGGGAGTACAGATGTGCGAGAAAGAGATGGGAAGGGATGGGAATTCCAAAAAGCGGTATCGGCTGCGAGCGCGATGTGGAGGTTGCCGGGGGACTAGGGGACCGTCGTTGTTGCTGTGGTCAAGAGCTCTGTTCAGGGTAGCTCGATGTCTTCCTTTCAACACCTTCTCTGCGGAGGCCGACACTTTTGACCCTGACCCTAGAAATGACATCAGTCCATGACGCAACCCCCGCGCCGGCCGCCAGAGCGATTTAGCTGGCCACCCGATAACCCGGCGTCTCTCTCTCTCTCTCTCTAGTGCAGCATAGAAGTCACACTAAGCCGCTATGATGCTAGATACAAACTTCCTTAGAAAAGGCAGATTACCACCAGCCGACTGAACCTACCTAATGCGAGTCTCTTGTTGATGGCTTTGATGCCCAGTTTGCCACCCTGGAGCCTGTGATCCGGAGGTGGGGAATAGCGGAAAGGCTATAAAGAACTGGAAGCCATCGTGGTTCGACTTTTTCAGAGGTTCCATACCGAGGTTGGTTGGATATGAGGCAGAACAAAAAAGTCACTTCCACGATGTTCTACCTTTTGCAAATACCTACTATGTATCTCTTGGGCGCAGTCGCTGGGTCCACTGATGAGCACAAAGATGGCTCCAACCAATGCGACGGTGTGGTTGGTTGGGGTGTGTTCTGTGTTCCGTGCGTCACACTCTTAGTGTACCATACAGTTGGCTTTACAGCACAGCAAAGCATACGATGTGAGAGAGTGAGTGTGAAAGCTAGTATGGTTTTATTGAACCGCTCGACTAGCGAGTGCCGTTGCCAGTAAATAAGAAGTTGTAGATGATTAAGTTGGCGGCTAGCGGCGCTAGCACTCCAATTATCCTTATATCCCCTTGCTTCCGATTGCACCCCTAATAATACCCTACCTAGGTAGGTAGGCAGGCAGCATGTTACGGCAAGTACCTGCTCCTCATCGAGCCTTTCACAGTGCAACACACTGTAACCACCCCACGCTACCAACTCGGGGAGCTGTGCTGTGCTGTCTACGTTTTGTTTCTGTCAGCTTGGCACCTGGACTACTGAAGTTTGGAAAGTGATATTTACTGATAAAGGGCCGGGTGATCTTTAGGGCCAGCACCGGCGTGGACGCCATCGACATTTATATTGCACACTACTGTAGGTGTTCAAAACGAGACGTACCATTGTTTTGGCTTCTCGCGCCAATATAGAATAGGTGACCGCGGATGCATCACCTGAAACCAGGAAATATGTGACGGTATCCTGTTTTGGCACAGTCCATCTGTCAGTCATTCCCGGTCCTGCTGAAGTCAAGTATAGAAAGAAAGAAAGAAAAAAAAAGGTCAAAATAAAAGATGAAATGGGGAAACAGCCGCAAGGGTGAAGAATGTAATCTAGAAGACTGAAGTTGGATAGACTTATTTCTCTTATGTGTTTGACTTTGCCATCTTTCAATTCCATTGGTTGAATTTCTTTAGCTCTTAAGATGGAAAAGGACAATAGGTGTATCCATGGCCAAACCCAATCTACCTACCTCTATAGGCTAATGCGCGATCTTTGTGGTTTGACCAAGCGTAGGCGTGCAGCGTATCTAATATATTCCCATGGTCTACGTCGGACGGATCGAGCTTTCTAAGGTGTGCACCCACATACATACTGTATGTGATCTCTAGAAACTTTGACATCAAGCATATTCGCCTCATCCTAAAACGGCGACCTTAGTTAAACCTTCCGGTCGGCGCCTATGTATTCCGACTTCCATTCACCAAAAGTCTATGGGTGATGATGGATGACGACCTTAGTTGAAGACTCTACCACGTAATCATGCCAGACATCGTTAGGGTCGGACAGCTGTACGCTAGGAGCTATTCCCGGCTTAATTAGTACAGGTAGTCAAAGTGTTGTGATATCACATGTGCTATCATTTGTTGAACCTGGCTGTCTAGGCTGGCGCATGTGCGTATGTGAACAAGGACCACCTGGGTGGATGATACATATGCTTTAAGCTACCTGCCTATCCCCATCTCAAGAATTTGCTAGCGCATGAGTTCTCATGCCAAGAAAATGCTAATAGGTATGACAGCCTAAAGGCACACTCTAGATCTCGCTAACCGCTTGCCTTATAAACCCCCGCAACACTGACACGTCAAAAGACCTAAGTGGCAGCATGACCATCTCCTCCTGGAGCCAAAGGACTTCAGGTTTTCTCGCTGGACGTCAGTGAGATTCACGTGTGCGGGAAAATCCATCATGTAAGTTGAAAGTAGGTAGGTATGCATGTAGAAGTAATGTGTATATTGAACTCTGCATCAGCTCCCTTCACCTACAGGAAACACCCTGCTCCATAATACTTTACAATAGAGTACTTGGCACTGCCTGAACCACCATAGGGGATACCCTTATTCTCTCCAGATTCCGACTGCTGAATCCCTGTGCAAGTGTGATGCGGAGACGGGGAGTAGGGGACTTGGAGAGGATCAAAGCCGACGGAGCCGCCAGCAGCTGCTGCGCCCCCCCGTTGGCACTGTACTAAACCAAGAGCGGCCATGATGCTACCGTAGATAGCAGCAAGGGAAGATGCGTGAAGTCTTTGTGCAGTAAAGCTGACGGTAGTCTGACAATTCGCGCCCAGTGATGACTTGACACCTATTGACGACTTAATTATGCTATAGGGAGATAACCCCTGCGAATCCCATGGGCCGATTATTTGGCAAAGTGCCATGCTCGTCTTCACTCAGTAGGTAACAGCTTCGGCATTGACTAACAAAGAGGGACTGAACGTGGAAGTGCTATCAAAAAGGAAGAAGACAGGGTAAGAAAAGATAGTTCAGGCTCAAAAATAGTACGGCGCTTCACACCCAGGGGCTGTCGATGGACTGGTGATGTTGCGAGTCTGCAGTGCCATTTACTAGGTAGCTACGGTAGCTAGCTGATGGCTCTAATAGCCGGAGATGACCTCAGTGTGCCTCCAATGGACTTAAAGGACTTAAACCGACTTAAACGCATAAAGTTTTGTACTTACTTAAATGCATAACATACGTAGGTGGAGCCAGCTTGGCTTACAGTACGCCGCTGTTTGCTTGGACGGCACCGTGTTATCGACTTACACAACTTGAACCCTACCTACCAAGCAGCCACTCCCGAGCATGGCGGGCTTGTCAGTTCTGGTCAGCCATTGGATAGAACTTTTTGGAACTGCTGGACATCGTTCGCCGCCCAATTGCTTACAATGTAAGTAATATGTGATGTGTTGTACGACAGATTGCGAGTCGGTACCTAACTACAAACAGTACCCCAAGTCACAACGTCATTTTTGGGATGCGGACCGTATTTGGATGTGGAATTGAATGGATTTGAAGAATGCAACACTGTACATGTATTTTGTTCCTGGGGGGAGACAGTCGGTTAATACTTCCTCGGACCTTCGCTGTACCAGCATAAATTCATACTTACAGGTACCCATAATGGGGATAGCACGTGCGCTTTCTGCATCGATGCACGATATGATAGGCTTTCAAGTACGCCGTAACTTCAAGCCAAAGTATAGTTTGCGACGGGGAGTAAAGTAGAAATACTTAGATCTTGTTACTATTTGGTGTGTATATGTTAGCAAACCCAATTCGACGGCCGTCTATATAATTATGAAGCCATCTCCATCTCCCAGACTGGGAGACTGCGCAAGGCGGTTCAACATATAGCGGAAATACAACTATATTCCTTATAAGCATATGTATACTATAAGTATCTATACCTTATAAGCATCTACAGGCTACCGAGGGGAGATCCGTCTACTCGTGGTAGTTCCATAGTAGAGACGATGGAAGCACTGTACACCGGGAACATTGCCTCCACTACGCTACCTACCGCTACCTTCCCACAACTACTAAGGACTTGGGAGAAAGGGAGCTAAAAGTGCCATACCAGACTTGGACTTAGTGGCTACGCTACTGCATTGCATGGCACGGGTTACAGTCGTTGCACTGGCCTCCTTCCTGGTCTCTTAGGTACTTAGGTACCTTAAGTAGGTACCTTCCCTCTGGTGTTTTGGCTGGCTGCGCTGGCTTGTCCTGGGATGCATATGGGGGGGCGTAGGCCACCCACAGCCTCCGTCTGCTCTGCTCTCTCTCCCTTTACAGTAGGTAGGTCCTTGTCCTGTACCTCCGGCCCTCCTGACACCCAATGACATCCACTGCCTACCCTGGACACTGGGCGAGCCGTTGCTGCTAGGTCCCTCTTGTCAGCTCAGTGCTTGTTATAACAGCCCGCTTGCCCCCCGACTCAGATCCCGCTCTTGCTTGATCCATCCCCATCATATTCATCAACAACCATCTCGGCGCTGCTTCCTGCTGCACCACCCTTACCCACCCACATTCGCTTTATTGCACCCCTTGGGAAGTCCTCGTCGACTCCCGTCATTCGCTTGTTCCTTTTTTTGTGTGTTTTTGGAGATTTCGACCCGAGAGTGTCTCTCTTCACAACGAATCTTACCATCTACCTGCCGTCTCATACTCGCGCCTGCATTGTCATATCACCGAATCGCCAGTATCTCGCCAGCATCTCGCCACTATCGCTTACACCGATTGATATCTAGCATCTTGCATGACAGCCCATACACCAAGCGAGCAGTTGACTGTCCAGGGCCCCGTAGCGAGCATTATCACCAGTTGCTGTTATCAGCGCTTGCTATATATACTTATATGACATTGTAACTTAGGCTGGAGTCGGTTCATCGTCGTTGATGCTGTGGTCTTGCCCCTCTTCAACGATACACCCAATCGCTTGAAACACCACCAAAGGAAAGGGAAATAGTCAAGTAGGAAAATCGCAGTGAAGACAACGACTATATCGTACCACCACTCATCATCGCATCTCTCCGGTCCTCTTCGGCAGTTGGTCCGGTTGGTCTCAACATCCGACGCATGTCTCGATAACATACTGTACGCCTTCTCGACTTCCACATAATTGCAACCGCCACAGAGTAGCAAGCATTGCCGAGTTTTTGCTATTTTGACAAAATAACCTCCTAACCCCCTCAATCTCCTTAACGGATCTTACGCTCGCTATCTGCTTTGGCACCAAGTTTTTGTGTGCCTTGTTTTATGTACGTGTTCCATCGATCACACGTGATATATCTCGAAATCCTTGACATCTCACCTGGAATTTCTTATATATAAAAAAGCTGCGATGAGCTGATAGTACTCGTATTGACAAGTCTAACTCAGTTTCCATTCAATTTCAATTGACTTTTTCTCTTCTTACAATGGCTGGTCCCGGTGGTGGTCCCCCCCGACGCAGGTCAGTTATGCATAGTGCGAATCTTGTAAGACGCTCTGCTAACTTCGCTATAGTCACACCAAGTCGCGCAAAGGCTGTGAGAACTGGTAAGCAGGGATATGGCCCTTACAGACAGTAGGGTCTCCGTTTACTGACTCGGAGCGCTAGCAAACGCCGACATATTCGTTGCGACGAGAACTTCCCGCAATGGTGAGCTTTCAAACCGTGACATCTTACTGGGGAGTAGCGGGCTAACCATTTCCCAGTCGAAACTGTACCAAACACAAAGTCCGATGCCCCTACAATGATGTGACCGTCCCCGATGAGAGAGATACTACTCCAGATAACCCTAATCTCATGTGGACGCCTGAGATTGAAGGGATTATCACAGAATGGCGAAACACTGGTATCTTCCCATTACCGAACGTTGTGTTTCCTGGTCCTGCACCGCAATGCTACTCGGTCGAAGAGCTGCGTCTTATTTACCACGTTGCCACCATCTACCACAACATGGAGGCCATTGGTGCCAACAGCTTCACTCTTTGGACACGTCAAATTCCTAAGATCATTGCGATTGGTGCAACACAGCGTTACGTCATGCATGCTCTACTCGCATTTTCCGCCGAGCACATTGCTTTCCAAACTGGATGCCCCTTAGTCGGCAATATGGCCTATGAGCATCGTGGCATCGCGCTCAAGGGGTTGCAAGAAGCCATTGGAAATTTCTCACAAGAGAACTCGGACGCCGTCTTGGCTGCATCGCTTGTCCTTTCGTGGCAAGCCACAGATTGGTAAGCAATAAATGCTGCATCTACCCGACCGACAGTAGCTAACAGAAATAATGTAATAGGCGGGGCTGGACCCATCTAATGCAAGGAACGACATCAGTAAGTAAAAAAATAGAGAGGACCAGAACAGCTCAAAGTACTAACTTAATGGAAAAGATCATGGAAGCTATAGAGCAAGGGAAGTATGAAACTCAGTTCAAAGAGTTCATCGCAGAAAGTAGCACGTTTCCCACGGCTCCTCCTTCCCCTCAGCCCGATCGCAAACCAAACCAGCCGGATGACGCAGACTTGGAAGCATTCAAGCGCACAATTCATCATCTAGCCAAGGTCGAGTCTCATGTGAAGCAGAATAAAGGGGATACCCACCTAGTTCAGCAGCTCGCTTCTTTCGTCAAGGGTGCTCGCAAAGTCAGCCCTATTCAGTCCATCGAAGATCAATTTGATCGACTTCGACCTTTGCGCACTTGGCTTTTTTGGGTGCCGGTCGATTGTCTTCAATTAAATGGAGCTTCGCCAAGTGCCCTGCTAGTCATCGCACACTATTACACCGCAGCCATGATGATGGAACGCCTCTTCCCGGAAATTGGTGCGGCCTATTTCGGCAGCCTGGCTAGTAGACCAGTTGAGCAAATTGCATTCCACCTTCGATCTGTTCATGCTTCGGGAAGCTTTGATGGAGATACGCAGACGCCGTTGTCGCTGATGCAATTCCCCGTGGATACGATGCACGAGTTTCGCTCGCGATTCGGCTTCGATCAATCAGCGGGTATACAGTCATTCCCACAATTCGATCCACCCAATTTCTACATGTGTGGGCACGGGACGCCGCCTAATACCTTTTACTTGCCGTATGAAGGCAGCCCTCAATTCAGCTTGAGCCAAGAGGATCTTCCCGTGTTTACATCTGAGCCGGACTGCAATAGTGGTATGACGCCTTTGACGCTTTCATCCCCTTACCACAATGGCCAGTATCTCAGTATCCCGTCTCCCTCGTATGGTGGATACAGCCCAGCATCATCGACGTTTGGTGAAGGTTCAACTGTGTATAGCGATAATGAGGACTTCAACTCCTTCGACACGAGCATGTCGGAATTCCCCCACCTGGTTGAAGCAGGGCATGGCAATTTTTGTGTTGGGTTCGTCTCCATTTCATTCTGTCTGGGGTCTAGGCGGTCAGCGCTTAAGCAATTTACTAACATGATACTCAGAAGCACTCGCGCTCACCACGCTCATTCATCGAGCCAGCCTTCACTTGAAATTCCTTGCTATCGCCAAGATCCGTGGTCGAATCCCACCTACGAGACTACACCGTCGCCATTCCTAGAAGCTCACCAGTGGCCAACCACTGGTTATAGTGAATCAACGACTCCGCTTTCTGTCTCTGCACCATCGCCAGTCTTCATGCCTTCGCCACAATTCATGCATCATCGCCATACTTCCTCCGTCTCATCGGCGCCTGTTCACTACAAGAGAGAAGAGGAATGCTAGCCCACCCTGTTCTCACCACTCACTCGGACCACCCCAGCCTTTTTATCTACATTTTTAATACATTTTCGCAACCTTGAGACGCCATTGTACACCACATTCCTTTGACAGGATTCGCTATACAGACATGTCTGGATCGACACAATGATCACCACATTCCCTATCTATCAATCAACTATCCTTAATCACTAGTATATAATGATCCAGCTTACGACGCTCCTTACGACTATATCTGGAAGATACCCGATAGACACTCCTTACGCAGGTACCCATTAGAGACCGACCGCTTACGCTCCTTACGATTTACGACGATTTCTATACTTTGTTAATAGAATCTCATCCGCTCCCTCGAAGACCATTATCTGGAATTACTAGGATACCCCTATCAGAGCTTGTTTCCACACTGCATAGCGACTGTTTACACTTTTTCAATGGGCCGAGGGAGAAAAAATTTACGACAAGTGCTGTCGTCTGCATTAAATGGAGTTTTGGATGGTTTGTTTTGCTTTTCTATCTTGCTTTGCAAAGTTATTGGTTTTGGGAGCGAGGCTATTTCAAGCTTTGACACTAAGCTGTTGACGTTGATGGCAGCACTGGCAAAAGTGAAGGGAGTTCTGGGCATTTATGCTTTACTGTAATCTGCCACGGCGCTTGTAGCGCTCAAAAGGGGATATAGGTGGCAGTCAAAAACTATGTTGGGTGCGGTTACTACCTACTGCTATTTTGTTCAGACGATATGAGAGGTATGCACACGAGGCAAGATAGTCTTTACTACAACGCCTTGTAGGACCTAATATTAATAATACACTGCTAATTGCACTCCTATATTCCCTGTCTCTCCCTCGTAGCATGACCAAGCCTAGATTTTGTATGTATGGTTATCGGCTTCTAACTTCATCATTTCCGTATCTATTCAGTCTCCGATACCTTAGAATAAACCTACAAACTAAGGCTAGATAGGCGCTGAAGAACAGAGTGCCGATGATGGCATGATAAGACTTGCTAGACTGGGATCTGCTCGTCCCGACCCGGCTGAACCCTGACGAGAAGCAAGCTACTGTGGGCCATAACAAACGCCACGAGGGATTTATTCAGCACACCCGTCCATCCAGAGGGGTTCTAGAAGATGCAGACAGAAGCCCGATGCGTGCGTTTCGCCCAGGTCCAGCGTGGGAACAGTCGACAGGGGGAGGGGAGCCTTAGTTTTTGCGTAGGTAGGGAGGTAGGTAGATAGAAGGAATGACCGACAAACAACATGATGTCGCTACAACACCGAATACGAAGTTTGTTTGAGGGAACTAATTCCCTTGCTTTGATGAGATTAGGGCTCATTTTCCCTGCTCATTCATACCTGGAAAGCAGCGATTGGTTAATGCGAATCAAACTATGTCGAGCCTCAATAAACACTCCGGCGGCGGTGAGTTGTTAGGGAAACTTGGGAGTGCAGCAGAGAAACTTTTTTTTTTTTTTTTTTTGGAATTACTTGCAGCGAGGCAAGGGCCCGTCTTGTCGCACCACTCACCTCTAGCGGCATTGCATGCACACCTTAGGTAGGTACTTAAGTAATTGCCTATAGGTCGCGTTATACTGCCTGACCTACTAAATTACAGCGTCTGTTTTACATGAGTAGTGGGAGTAGACTAGACTGTTATTATAAGGTATGTATGTATGTATGTGATGTTATTCGTGTCACTGAGTAATTACCCCGGTCCCCGGGTCCTTGCTTGTGCTATCATGACCGCGGCATGTGAGATGCGCTGGCCTGCTCGATTTCGCCGCTAGTCGGTGGCACGGGGAGGACAGGGCAAGTATGGTCGGTCTCCTGGATGGTCTCCTAAAGTTAGCATCTGTGATTCCGCGATCTTCGGTCGCGCAGAATGAGCGGTGAGAACTCGATCATGGGCTTCTGGATGGTCTACCGCCTGAATAGTGTAGTAAGTACAATTTTTTTCGCCTTCGGATCATATCATCATTACTTCCGCGGTACCACCGGAACATTTACCTATTTACGTTTATTGAGAGTTGTGTCCCTTGCTTTCATACTTGTTGCTTAGCTGGCACGGACCGGCGTAGTCGGAAGACAGAAGACCCTCGCGGCCGAGGGAACGTGCCGTACCCGTCGGTGACGACATATCCGGCGGCTCTCCGCAGGTCGCATTGTCCGCAGCCTCATATTTGTCATTTGTCCTGCCACCGATAACCTAGAGTCCTTAGGTAGATTTGTTGTTATGTGCGCCTCAATTCGCCGTATGCTTGCATGCCTATACTAAGTATTCAATAAGATAATGAGGAATATTAACCTAACGGTACCATGTCTGCGCAATGCCCGATCTTGATGCGGGTGAGAGGCGCGACGGTGAGTGTAGCCCGCGCCACACAAATCCTTTATTATGTGTATTGTATAATAAAAGCACGCACCCGGTGCTACGGTACAGTTGTAGGTAAGTTGTTAGTTAGCGGGGCGGGACGCAATGGCTGACTCTTTGTCTTAATGTCTGTCTCGCGTCCTTGCAGATTTCGGGTGTAGGCATCGTCGTGGCATGGTCACCGCCTGTTCTTGTATGACCATTCCGGCTCCGGAGCGACAGATGTTGTGCCGGTACTTGTTAGAGTGTGTACGCATTGTGAGAGACACCAGGTGCGTTGTCCGCTGGCTGTATACCGACGCGTTGGGTTAGCTATTTTTTCATGGATAGACACACTGATGTGGTATTGGGACGACGTGGAGTAGGTAAAGCCAACGCATGGGAACACTTCAAGCCTCCTAACCTGGTGGAGTTCACGAATTCTACCGTGTCTCTTTTCTCTTCTTCATGAGATCTACAGTATGAACTCATCACATACACACTCACTCGACGTCAAAGTTCTCGCTCCTTACTATTCCCGCCCTTCTCTTCTCCGGTTCGACACTGTGTAGTTATTCTTCAAGTAGTCATCAAACAGGTTTCGGCGATTAGGAACTCAGCCATGATCCTCCAGTTAGATAAGTGATCTAAACTATTTTCACGCTCTGCGATGCTTTACCTCCTATTTGATATGCCTCGATATATTCAGTACGCCTTCCCCTCAGAGTCCTCAAACAGAGAGCGCCTTCGTGTTGTGTCAAACCACGGCCTTCTGGCTTAGGACGTCGATTCTGGTGCTGGGTGTGTTGTGAGTTGGCGAGATGTGTGCCCCCATCGAGTTACGTGTGACATCCTGGCGTTCAGTTTCAGTTGTATCGCTCCATGTGTTTCTATGGGACCTGGCCCATCCGTCACGCTATTACGTTCAAAAAATAACATGCTAGATAATATCAGGCGCATATAGTTGCTTGAAACTTTCTGTTTGAAGTAAGTGATGCATTAGCTTTCGGCCGCGCCCGAAAGCCTCTTTTATTATTCTAGTATGCTTTATAATAGTTATAGTTGACTCGTAAGTCACAAGTACTAAGGCACTCGCATAAACTTGGTTGAGGTCAGCTGTCAAACATGAGAATATACCACTTGGGCTCAGTGTATTTCTAGCACGTGCAAATTGCTGACTCCATACTTCCCCCATTATCTACCAGCCCTAGGTAAGGGCAAGGCTATTGGCGCTGTAGTCAAATGACTTTAGCTATCAGCCATCTGGGTCCACGTATACTTGCCACTGTATACCAACCGCCACCTTCTAACACAATTACCTTCGGCTATACCTTTGACACCTTTAAGATATTGGCATGTTAATACAATCTTATAGGGGTCTAGAAAGATTGCCTAGCTGGCTAGCCAACTAGTTATCTAGCTAGATAATTGCCTAAGGCTTCTATATACCCCTTTGTAGTCTATTTAAATAGCTGCACCTAAATAGCTGGATCCTGGCGTCCGAGGTATCCGAGGCGTGCGACGCGCGTAAGGCTAGCAAGGCCGGACCTTTTATTGTTTTTAGCTGGGAGTGCCAGAGTATACAGTATTAGAAATACTCCGACTAAGTGGCAGACAGATGGAAACACCTGAATACAGCGCATTCAGTGTGGATACTACAGCGCTAATAGCCTTGCCCCTAGGTAAGTAGTCATAGGCAAATTCTAATCCGTATCTATCAAGCTTCGGTTATGCCCCCATTGGATACCTTGACTATATAGTTGTTAACATTCGGCTTTGACTTTAGGGAAAGCACTCGGTAACAACAATCATGCCTAAGTCGTATTTCATTCCGATTGAATATTAAATACTGTAGAATAAGTGTAATTAGTATTGAGCCCCCGGTGCTCTTTCCTCACCATTTCGTTATCCCATGATTTTGACTACAGCATGTTGTCTTCAGCTGCTCACCGTCGAGTAGTAGATCTTTAGTCATGTCTCGTTTTGAACGACCTCAGGAGTTCTGATCAGCATGTCTCAAATCTGCTTCGTGAGCCTAATGATGCCCTGGAAGAGAAAAAACTCTAACGAGTCATAATACCCGGGTTTCCTTAGAGAAATGGCCAGGTCTGGTTAAGCAGATGCCCTGTCTTGCGCGCATCAAGGGGATCACTCGAGTATAATCTGTTATCGAATTCTCAAATTAACGAGTATAAGAACAACAGCTAACAACATAGACAACTTCCAGAACAGACATGAAGTAATTAAAGTCTAAACGAATGTTTCATGATGCATAACCCTTAACCATAGGCGTTACGTGACGTGCTGGTCCTCTCTCTCTTTCTTTCTCTCGGGTCCTCCTAGAGATAAGTGAAGTCCACATCCATCACGATTACCGTCAAACCACCTGTTCCTCTTTGGCGGCGTGTGTAAACACAACGTACGCGTCTTCTTCACCCTCGATCTTCATTTCATCGTAGTCATCTGGCTGCGAATGCAAGTCTTGGAGAAGTACTGCCGCATTCACCTCAGCGATCTCCATCTCCTCTTCATCACCCTCATCTTCAGCCTCGCCGCTGAAGAAGGCCGTTCTATCTGAAAATAACTCCCCTTCCTCACCTGTACCCTTGGGTCTAATTACGTGAAGCCGATAAGCAAACACAATACCCGGTGCCGTTTCATAGCCGTTCGTTTGGGTATCACTCCTGCTCCCAGAGACATTGCCCCTAAGCTCAACAGATGTAGTGCCGGCGATCACAGGCCCCGAGCCCTCGAGAGAAATCGCCGTCGTCTTGCCATTCTCACCCGCAACTGTGAAGCTCTGCTGTGCGATACGCAGCCCCGAGATGATGTACACCCACCTCTTGCCAAACCACCCGCTGTCAATGTGCCTTTTCACATCTTCCAACGCTACAATCGCTTTTATTGTTGTTGATGTGAATACCCCATTATACGTTTGTACTGTGTGATCGACGGCGCTGAAGGATTTATTCTTGTACCACGATACATCGACTTTATTGCTGAAGTTGACGATATCGATGAACTTGGCGAATAGATCGTGGTCAAAGGATCGACTCTTCTCGGCCGCGAAGCTGTGATTCTTCTCTATGATGGACCTGACCTCTGGCAAGGTGATGGTCGGGTAGTCCGTGAGGGAGGCAAGCGTCGTTGTCGGTCGTCGGGGATCAGGAATGACCCTTCCAAGGGTAATTTGCCCGTCTGGGAGAAAGGTAAAGTCGGGAGGGATGAACCATGTTTTTCTTGCCATCGTAGACGTTGCTTAATTGCAACAAGGTTGTGCCGGCGAAAGGGTCCGAGCTGTCGACTTTCAGTCGCTGTATCCTTCTAAGGACCCCTATGTTTGTGATCGTTATGTCCCGGCTCAAGGTGTCAACTCTTGAGCGATGTAACCTCTGCCAGCGTTCCATTTACAGCTAGCTGATGTAGTCCAATCAGCGGTGGACGTAGTGGACATCATGTATGAGGGGTCGTGACGTAGCTACGACACATCTGCCTGTCATTATCTTGCAGGCCTTGTAGCGAAGAACATCTACAGGAAGTTATAGTAGACGCGTTAGTTTATTTATCCGGGTGTAGATCTACAATATTTATTATTTATAGATTTGAATATAAATATGTCCCATTCACTTAGATATAGATGTAAAACAGTTCTATTGAAACTATTGATATTAGATTAGGTCACGTTGTCCTATCCCATCTTTGCCGTCCTCGAAGACCTCCTGTCCACGTCTGACAAGGTATCGACAATAGCACAGCATCGTTCAAAATCGGTAAGTTTACTCTTCCAAAACCACATCGGATTTACGGCTTTGAGCCGTGGGTGATCAGAATCCTTCGGTGCTAGCCGATGTAACACTGCCTCCATTCCTTTGGTTGTCTTGAGGCACCGGAGTACGCGATTGGTCGTGCTCGCTGCCACTCCCTGAAGCGGGACCAGCGAAGGCAATACAGATGCATACAAAAGTATTGTTGCGCTGATTCCTGCCATTATGGCCGTCGCGACGGAAGATCCAGGTTGACAAACTTTTGGGTATATGGGCCTGAACTCTTTATAGATGCATTCTGGAATATCGTCACCATATGTACCGAGCACAGCGGCACCTTCGGTTATACTAGCCGAATTTGATTGCGAAAAGATCCCCTGGCAGTTTGTCGCGTAGACTGATATTACATCTGGATGCCGGGCCGGGAAGCTCTCATCATCTGTGGAAGAATTTCCAGCGCTGGCGAAGAAGATAATGTCTTCCCCACGGTCCTTAGATACCGTTTCGATAGCATCGCGTATTCCCTGATCGTCCCTTGGGAAACCAAAAGACATAGAGATGATGTCCGCTTTTCCGGTCCGCCCAGCCCAGAGGATAGCCTAGTCAACCGTTAATAGTGTAAGGTTCACACTACAAGGGCGGCGTGACTATACTACTCACATTCCTTATATTCTCTTTGTTACTGTTGAGCGCATTTGTATTTTCGGCAATGCGCACCACTAATATTTGCGCGCTGGGCGCACACTCCATGATGAGTCTCGCCATGAAGGTGCCGTGGCCAAAAGTATCCATCATATTCGGTGCGCTTGGATTGATGAAATCCACCTTGTCCGTGATACTTTCGATCAGTCCATTTTTCGCCTTAACGCCAGGGAAGTCCTCGTTAAATCCTGTATCTAAAATTGCAACTCGAACTGGGGTTGTGACCCGACACTGCCGCCGTTTGCGCTCTACATGCTCACTTATTTTCTTTAGGTCCATAAGCCACATTTCGGGAATGATATTGCTGTGTAATAGTGCCTCTGATCCCTGTGTCAGTGATGCGTCGGACGTACCTCCCTTTGGAAACGAGTCAGGCTTCTTGCTGACATATGTAAGATCACCGGGTTGCGCTTTGAAGCCCGTTTTCACTAGCCATGCAAGGGGACAGACTACATTCTTGTAGAGCATCCTCTTTCGCTCGAGAATACCTACTTGGCCGTCCCAGGCCGGTACCGAGCCAGTTACTTCCTGCCGAGTGTGCCTCAGTTGTTTCGGGGGGATAAAATTTTCGCAACTGAGGCAAAATTTCACAGCACTATCAAAATGTGTTTTGTGGATGAAACCATTCCAATCTGCCTTCTCAAGCTCAGCGAGCTCGTCAATTGCCCTCTTATGGTTGAAGTTCGCCTGGGCAATTCTATCTCGGCGTTTTGGAACCCGGAAGGGTTTTGCGAGACCAATCTCCACAAGCAACACGCCTAAGTCGAAGATTCGGGGACATCGATGGTTTAGTAGGTTATCGTGCACGACATCTGGCTCATTTCCATCGTTATGGTCAAAAGGCAATGATATATAGGCGCGTAGAGGGAGTTGGTCTTTCTGTCCGTTGCTCTCCTCCACGGGCATGAACCAAATCGTGTCGCTCGTCCACTTAATTCGCATCAGTTCCGAGTCGTAATATTTCCAGTATGACTGTGCTACAGCATATGACAGAACGACCTTATCTTTTGGTGTGAGCTTGTAGTGATAGAGAACATTTGTAAGAGATATCCCCCGCCCGGCCTGGAAAATTTGACTTAAAACTTGTGATTTCATGAGCAGGAAAAGACCGTGATCGTGCCGAAACTCGAGAGATAGAAGGGCCGTAATATCTCTTTCAAGGATCGAACAAAATCCTCCTTGATCGAGCATCTGCTGCTCATTATCCCCAGTGCTTTCCAGCTGACTAGCTCTCATTTGTTAGCCATGGAACCAAGTTTAAAAAGCTTTTTCGTAGACTTTCAATGACTTTGAATAGAATATCGATAAAAAATAGACTGGCTGCTAAACCCTTCAAATAACCTTGGTAGCAAACTTAAAGTTCACTTAACTTTTAACCGCAGCGTATAGTTAGAGGTCTACCGGGGTGTAATAAAGAGTACTATGAAGGATACACATACATACTTAGGCAAAACTCTTGCCAAATAGCCATATCCATGGATGAAACAAGGATGGCTTTGCTGCGTGAAACCAAGCCTTGATTTTCAGGTTCGTGAAGGCATAACCTTGCAGGATGCCTCAACTGCAAGAGATCATCTTGGCCCTCTGACACTGCGTTGTTGGCTCCGTGTGATGCTAAGTCACACAAGGTGGTGTGTTGAAGTGCCTCGAAGACGTTGTTATCAAAGCCGTCTGAATTATTGTGTGTGTCAAGGCAGACTGCTGAATCAGGTAGTTTCACTACAACGTCGTCATTCGTGGTTAACATGCTATAGAGGTTATCGCAAGTGACTTTGAGATTCTCAGCATCTTCAGTCTGTATCTTGAAAAAATCCACTAGACACATCTCTGACTGTGTTGATCTATTCCGGTTGAAGGGGGACGTAAAATACTGAGACTTTTTAGCTGGCCGGGTGATCCTCTGTAAGTCTCGTAGGATCGCACAGCAGAGGTGTTCGACTTCCGGTCCAATCCAGTAAGGAGGGAGAGATTCAAGATATGTGCTGATCAAATGAAGTGTAACGGCTACGTTGCTCGCTATACGGTAGCAGTTCAGGTCTGAAGGCTTTAGATGCTTCGAGTTAAAGGCACTAAATATAGCTTGGGAAAATTCTGCAGCATGCGATACTAAGAGGGTTGAAGCGGCTTCCGCCATGTCGTTGCAGTAAGATCTCGTCTTCATGATGTTGAGATTAGAAGGCTTGTCTTCAGCGCTGTTCTAGGGAGCTTCAATGTAACCTTTCCATTTCCCCGCTCGACGTTGCTATAGCGAGTGATCAGCTCTCAAAGTTAGCTTACCCAATTACATCCCTTCGGCTGTTTTTCAACCGACAGTCTGCGCACCGTTTCTTTCAACAAGTGTATTCCATCCTTAAAATTGACATTGAGTACACCATGGAGCAAAATGAGCCGTCTGTTGTCATGCTTACGAAGTTGTGCATTTCCAAGTTCGAGGAGGTCATTACCCTGGTCGGCCCAAGACACGTCGTGGTGGAAACTAGGCTCGCCGACTTTAACCTCTGGGCCGATGGCGTCGGCGCTTTATCGAAGTCTGGTTCCTCGCTTGATTCTAGACTCCAAGGCCGGGCAAACGATCTCGCCTTAGTGAAGAACGTCCTTATTACGTTGGCTGACTGCCTGAATTACTCCAAGGAAGTTGCCGGAGACGAGAAAAAATTTGATGAAAGCATCCAAAACCTTGACTCTACCATCGGCAACCTAGCTCTGATGGGCGTTGCCATCCGTCGGACTGGGAAAGCATCGAGAAACCGCAGGGCCAACCGGACGTTCAAGCCGGATGAGCAACCCGAATTTAGAACACATCTCGAGTGCATAGTGCTCCTCCGCCCGTCAGAAGAGGCCCTTTTTCAACAGACGGAAAATGGAGCTTGCGTTGCCAGATTGGACCCTTTCAAGCTGTCCCCTCTCCAGAATCGCCTAATTGAAGCGAACCTCAGGCGAAGACATAACTTTTATGTGGCGCAGATACGATCCAAACACCAAAAAGAAGCGCTTGCGGATAACCCCTTGCATGGCGAACCCCCTCCTAACGTGCAGAACGCGGTTGGATCTCAAGGACCGTCACCACATATTATGGCCAAGGATCCAATCCGGTCTGCACTAACGATATCGGGATACTCGCGTGCATCGACAGCCGAGGGGACTCTCCAGGATAAACTGGCCATCAGGGGGTATAGCCCAGGGTCAACCAAAACGCAAATCACCTCTATCGCCTCTGATGTTGAGTTCCCAGAACCCCCACCTATCCTTATTCGTCGACGGATAGTAAAATGTCCCTGCTGTTGTCAGTCATTACCAGTCGAAGTTTTTACGAACCCTACGACATGGAAGTACGTAACTGCCATCCGACCCCTGCATTCAATTTTTCGTGGTCGGTTCTAACAACATGGTTACAAGGCAGCATATCATTGAAGACCTGTGCCCCTACACTTGCATTGCGGAGAACTGCCCTACACCACAACTACTCTTCTGCACACGAAACGAATGGGAGAATCACGTTAAACAGAGCCATCTGCCACGGTGGCAATGCCCATTATGTGGCGAGCAAGATATAAACTACCAAACTATGGAAGATATGGCGAATCACATACAGACTAAACATAAAGAGGAGCTCCTAGAAAACTCATTTTCCACAATTCTTTCCTGGTCTGCGGTACAGACCATGGGAATCAAATCATGTCCTCTGTGCGATTCGAACGGACCCGAAGACTCGTCGGAGTTAGTTGACCATGTTTTGCAGCATGCGTATGAGTTTGCGCTTCGCGCTCTTCCATGGCCAATACCCACTGTACGGGACTTGAATATACTGCCGGGCAACTTCAATCTTTCAGGAAATCCAGAGCCCGTACAACATTGGATTAACGAGGCAGCCCATCGCGGAGTAGAAATCCCAGGTTTGATATTGTGCGACTATGATAGAGCCGACCATTCCTTGCCAGTACCTACCAATCTTTCGGAGTATAGCGATCATTTTCTGATACATGAGTACTTCAATGAAAACCCTAAAGACAGATCTTCGAGGCCGCAAACCGATCATAGCGTTGCTCCAACAATTTCCGTGCACTCGAGCATCCCGGATAGTGATATCATGTCGGCTCGTACGGATACTTCTTTACAGGCAACCGAACAAAGAGTTGATCATGAACGAACCCGCTGGGATATCACTCCCCCATGTTCTCCCGGAAGCGATATTATTTTGGAGACCACTGTACTTGAGACACGCGATGAGTATACTTGTTCAGATTGTGGTAAACAGGAAAAGTTCGAGTACTTATCGGATGACAGCGAGGATAAGGCATGTTGCCCACACTGTGCCCACCGGAAATGTAACGATTGCAGGGTTGTAAAATTAGTTACTACTAGTATTTTTTAGTTTTAAAGATGTTTTAATAACCCTATAAATAAAATAGCTATAATTAAATAAGATATATTATTTTAAAGGTTTTTTTAATAAGAATTTATTAATACTACTTTTAAACCTTATATAAAATCTACATATAAAAATCTTAATAATTTTCCTAATTTTATAGCTATAAACGGATAATTTAAAGATTTAAACTATTAATTTAAAAAGCTAACGCATCTCCCAATTGACCTGGCCACCTAATTGAGTTAGCCACCCCCTCAGCCTATACAAATTACCCCTGCATCTTCTCACGTGACTTTTAAATAAATTTATAAATATTATAGCTATAATAAAGTAATTAGTACCGTTGAATTTGTAATTTAAAAAGAAATTCAACGGCACTATTTATAGCCTTATACCTATTATATTAAGCAAGTTATTAACTAATATATTAAAGTAAGCACTAAAATAATCCTTACTTAGCGTATTACTTAATAACTCGCTTAATAAAATAGCTATAAAATAAATAAAAATATCATTAAATTCGTCTTTTAATTACTATTCTAATAGTTTAAATCATTTTATTATAGTTATAATATTAATAAAGTTATTTATATACTAAAAAGTATTAATTTTTATATATAAAGTAATATATAAAATGTTATTTAACTTTATACACTAACTAGATATAACTTAGCTTTAAAATCTATATAATAATTTTTATTATTTAATTTCAGATTTAACGGTGTTTTTTATATATTTTTACGATTTTATTAAAAAAGATATTAAATGGTTTATATAATAGATTTTAATATAGTACGGGACAAGGGGGTGGTCAAGTCAATTAAGAGATGCGTTATTAGTTTATATTATTAAAAGAGGAGATTATAACCTTTTATAAAGCAAATTACTAGCTTATTTAATATTATTATATAAATAGTAAAAGATTTATAGGCTTTATGAATTTCTCTGTTCTAACACATTTACTCCCATAATTTCCAGTTCTTTCTAGCGGGGAAATATAGTGACATTGATGTGATTTAGTGCTCGATAGCATCTTACTATTTTGTCGCCATCTCTTTATCAATATAAACTCATCCCTAAACAAACTCGAGGATACATAACCTGTCCGTCCGAAAAAGCTTTACGCCGTACAGTAGCCACTTGATTTAAATTTTATGAGTTATGATCCTGTCTACGTGTAATTAAGGTATGACCTCTTATTGGAACCACAACTAGGGTCGTGAATCTCCATCTAAAGCCTCAGACATGAGGACTGTGATCGAGCTACCAACCACAAACTCCTTACTTCTTAGAATTTCTCGATATCTTGATATGAAATGCTGACCGCTGCAGATTATTCTTCCTAATTGGGGCTTTCACGCAAAGAGTTAGACCGACTGTGCCTTACCTATCTTACGTTACTCCGCTTCAAAGTTCAACCTGCAGCTAACAGCTATGTTCGTGAAATCTCTTCCCTCGATCACCTCGTAAGACGAGCAGATCAAAACGTATTCAGACTTAAAAGCATTAAAATTCGGTCTAACATTTATTCATTCTCCCATGTAATTCCAATCATTAGTTGTAACCGACATAAAATCTTGGGTAATCATGCTCAAAGGCCTATTTCTTGTTAGCTCCGTGACGATCGCGATATTAGCGCTGCTAGTGAGCCAATGGACACCACCATCGGCGCCGCGTATCGAAAACATCAGTCAAGGACGTAATAACACCGTCCTGTTCCTAACAAATAGCGAGCACGGACTTTCAAATGTTCACGTGGCGACAGCGTATGCCTTGCTAGAGCGCCACCCCGAGGTCCAGGTTCACTATGCGTCTTTCCCGTCGATCGGCCGAAAACTCGAGCGTGTCTCCAGGCGAGCTCGGCAAGTTAACCCGTCAGCGCGCAGCATCTTGTATCATGAGTTGCCCAAGGACTTAGGGCTAATACCCACCACAATAAAGGCTGGAGAAACTCCAGTTGACCTCATCCACCCCCCTGGGCTTGCTGGTGTCAAGACAGTAACGCAATATAACCCCTGGATTACATCAGTGTGGCCTGGCGAAGAGCATATGATTCTTTTTGAGATAATTACAGGTGTGTGCCAAGTTTTGTTGTTGGTAGTTTTCTGCTTGGAGTCACATTACTGAAGTTCCATCAATTATAGACATAATCGAAGAAGTAGATCCGTCACTTATCGTCTTGGAAACTTTTTTCCAGCCTGCTATCCACGCGGCATGGAATAGCAGTCGGCTGCATGCCGTACTCTCCCCTCTGACTCCCCTTGAACATTTCCTACTGTATCAACCTTATGGCAGCTGGCTATGGAAGTATCCCGTGTAAGTCCCTATGCGCTGCTTCTACTCTGTTGATAGCGGACTAACCTCTCCCTAGCATGGGCTCTGGGATACCATATCCTATACCATGGACGAGATTCCTAGAGAATATCTACATAAACGCGCGATATTTCTACTCTATGCTTCGCATGGCCCACTACGCAGACACTAAGAAGTACTTGGAATCGAAGGGCCTTACCTACCCAGTCAACTGGTTCAATCTTCATAACGAGAACATACCCTGGTTCTTCCAAGCTCTTCCGGGTGCGTCGACACCAGTCGATGTCCTTCCACCGAATGTTACTCTCACGGGCCCTATTATCCTTTCGCTGTCAAGTGCTGAGGAGGAGGCTCCGGCACTGACTGAATGGCTTGCTCGTGCGCCAACTGTCCTAGTCAGTCTGGGCACAATATTCATATGGACGGAGGCACAAGCAACAGCAAGTGAGTGATTACAGCAAATATTATTTATACATCGACTTTAGAATCCTTAAATTTCCTGAAACTCATCTACTATCTTCGAATCCCTAGAGAGACACTGGCTTTGCTAACTCTAAACCCTGAAACTAGTGGCACAAGCTATCACGGACATCTTAGCTTGGCGATCTGACCTACAGGTTCTGTGGAAATTCATAAGGGCCACTGACGCCAACGGGGCAACATACGGCGATGAATTCCTGGAACCATTGCGGCCCTACCTTGAGAACGAACGGCTCAGGATGGAGTCATGGCTCGATGTACAGCCTGTGACGCTCCTAGAGACTGGGCACATCGTTCTTTCGGTGCATCACGGCGGGGCAGGTTGTTATCACGAAGCACTCGGGTGAATATAACCTAACTTAAATACTGTTGCCTAAAGGTGCGAGACTAATACCTGTTGCACATAGGACGGGTGTGCCCCAGATGATCCTACCGCAATGGCTAGATCATTATAGCTTCGCACAGCTAGCCCAGTACAGAGGGCTAGGCGTCTGGGGGTGCTCAGAGGCAAGTCCCTTCTGGAATGCCGCGTGCCTCAGTCATGCATTTCATACTGTCCTGGCCGGCAGTACATACGAAAAAATCAGGGAGAGGGCGAATCGCTTTGGCAAGATTGTGAAGAGCAACCCTGGTCAATACGTTGCCGCGCGCGGGATTGCGAAATTGGCTGCCTCTGGCTATGCTGCTTGAACTGGTTCCTCCCTTGGGATATTGATCGCAATCCTCGTTAGAAGCGAGAGAATTTGCACATAGAGATCTTGGTAACTTGCATAGGGATAGGGGGCTTCGCGTGGCTGAAGTTTGTTGACAGGATGCAGTTTTCTTTGGTGTCTTCACTTAGGCGGAATGGGTGCCTTAACAATTAATTATATCACCTTCTAAGTAGCAATGCAGATTCCTTGAAGTAAGACAATGATCTCTCTGCTAAGGAAAACGTCGGGGTCACGAACCACCTGGTAATTTTAAAAAACCCACTCTTTCAACCCTGCTTAAAAAAGTGGATAAATAGTTAAAAATAGCTAGTAAGCTGTATTAGGCTTAGTTTAATATAAATATAATAATGAAATTTTTTAGAAATTTATAATTAACTTATTTAAGTTTATA